>JAULAV010003371.1:0-25000 GCA_030789695.1 Scilla litardierei
CCCCAAAGGCTTGCTAGAGCGAAAATGGAGAAAAGGCTAGCAAAGTTCTCGAGTATCTTAGAGGAGTTAGCCTCAACATTCCCTTCCTCGACGCCATCGTAGAGATCCCCACATATGCTAAATTCTTAAAGGATTTGATTTCGGGGAGAAAGAGGAAGGAGAAGATTATGCTAGCCGAGGAGGGCTCTTGGTTCACCAAGAGAGAGAAGGAGCCGGCCAAATTTAAAGACCCGGGGAGTTTTTGGACTCCTTGCACCTTGGGCGGCGTCCCTCTTCAAAAGGCGTTGGTAGATCTAGGGGCTAGTGTGAGCCTCATGCCTCTCTCCATGTTCTTAAGGCTAAACACCGGGACGAAGTTGAAACCTACCGACATGCGGATACAATTGGCCGATGGGCGAATAACAAGGCCGGTAGGGATCGCCGAAGACATCCCGCTACAAGTCCCGGGAGGAATATGCTTGCCATGTGACTTCGTGGTCATGGACGTTAAGGAGGAGGGAGATACTTCATTGATACTTGGACGCCCGTTCCTCGCCACCGTCGGTGTGATTGTCGACGTGCGAGAAGGTACACTAACTTTGAACGTCGGCAACATCGAGGTGGAGCTTCACATTCCTAAGGCAATGAAACACATGCCTTACCACGAGGAGCTTGAATACATGGACCTCCTTGATGAGGTAATTGAGGAGGCGATCCCCCACTCGATTGGCGCTCTATTCGATGAAGATTTCGAGGAAGGCCCGGATTTAGGCCAAGATGAGAAGATAGACGATTCCCCCGACCTCTCCGCTGAAAATGATGAAGACGATGCTGATGTCGAAAGGATTCGAGAGCTCTGCAAGCTCTCGAAATTAAAGTCTCCGAAGAAAGCTCTGCCGATACGGAAATCGGCGTCACCGGTGAAGCCGTTGACCAGAGCAAACGCTAGCTTGGGAGAGCCTCCCCCCAACACTATTCGAGATGGGAGACCACCGAGGGAGAACACGCCGCCGCAACTTCCAAATCCAAGCGTGCTCCCCGGAAAGTTTGATGGG
The DNA here is from genome assembly GCA_030789695.1 of Scilla litardierei. Classification (NCBI taxonomy): domain Eukaryota; kingdom Viridiplantae; phylum Streptophyta; class Magnoliopsida; order Asparagales; family Asparagaceae; genus Scilla; species Scilla litardierei. The sequence goes on from JAULAV010003371.1 coordinate 1,035, forward strand.
TGCATCTCATATGCACCAAACATCCCGCGTTAATTGAAAATCATAGGGGGTCGAGCTCATGACCTTAAACGAGCACTTGTCGGGAGGCAACCCGACGGTTATTGCTTTATTTTTTACTTTTTCTTTATTTTTGTTTTAGAAATTTTTAGTGTTTTGAGTCGTTCACCCAAAAATTTTGTGATAACGGGTCCTATTTTTCTTGACAGGAGAGGAGATAGGCAAATCCATCATGATGAGGATGAACGAGACGACGAGGAGCGCCCCAGGAAGACGCTTGATGCTTAGGAGTAAGATGAAATCGACTGGAGAAAGAAAGACGGAGTTTAGAGCCCAAACGAAGACAAACATCAGAAGACAAGGCTCACTCGGCCGAGTATACTAGTCACTCGGCCGAGTACACAAGTTCGTCCGGCCGAGCCGCTCACGAACGAGGGAAGTCTGCTGTACCCAACTCTCTGTTTATTTTCTTGATTTCAGTATAACTACTACTCGGCCGAGTATATATCTTCACTCGGCCGAGTAAAACGGATACACTCCTAGGGCGAGTCTTACCGAGTAGCTTGAGCCACTCGGCCGAATGGACTTACTCCACTCGACCGAGGCTGGCAAAGCCACTCGGCCGAAGCGTAAGCGGGGAGGATATTACCATTGATCTCACACGGCCGAGTGACCTAGTCACTCGGCCGAGTCGTAACTTTCATTATATAAGAGGCCGAGGGGGGGGCACGTTTTTCGAAACGCAAAAACACCCAATTCGCCCGACCCTTCAGCTCCCCTCGCCCACTCGCCTCGCTCGCGCCCTCACTCGCCCGACCACCGGTCGCCGCGCCGCCGCTCGGCCCGCCACCGCCGGCCGAGCACCGCCGCGCCTCGCCCGAGTCGCCGCTGGCGGCCGCCGCCCCGACCACCTCCGGTATGCTTATTTCGCCCTTTTCTCCTCTTTTTGTGTATTTTTCGAGGATCCGCGCGTTAAACGAACCCCAAACCCAAATTGATTTCTATATCTATCTTTTATACCCCTAATGCCCCATACGTTTTGAATATTACCCGCTGATATCTCCATTTCATGCGCAGGTTGTTTTTGGGAGCTTAGGGGAGACCAGGGGAGCGTCTACGGACTGAATTGGGCTTCGCGGAGGCGCTGTCTTCGCACTCTTCCGTTGCTTAGCACTCGCGGCGTTTCGGGGTACACTCTTTCCTTTCTTTTGCACATGCCGCACTTTTTACACTTTTCGGCACGCGCTCGGGGCCGATATGCCGCCCCGGACACGGCCGCGGTCGAAGAGAGATTCCGCCAAGCGGAAGCGGTCGGATGACGCCGGCCCCTCCCACGAGTTGGAGGACTCTCCTCCGCCTTCTCCCACACACCCTATCCACCCAGCACAGCCTGCAGGCCCTGCACACCCCGCACAGCCTGCAGCGCCCACACAGCCCGCACAGCCCGCACAGCCACTCCCTGCCGCTCCACAGCCACCACCTCCGGCTCCACTGGTCGGGCCGCTCGGGATTACGTTCCGAGACGACGCACACCACGCCGTCTTCGAGCGTATCTCCCAGCGCTCGATCGTACCCTACAGGTTTGCACACCTTGCCGACCTAGGACGCCTGGGGGTACTAGAGGGGATGCTCACGTTGTACGACAACGTGGGCTGGCGAGATTTCTTTCAGGTGTCGGCGGACACGTTTACCCGTCCGACACTTGAGATTCTTAGTTCGATCACCCGGACCGACGAGGGATGCTCGTTTCGGTTCATGGACCGGGAGTGCCAGGTCACTCTCGATATGATGAGAGCATTTTTCTCGTGGCCCGCTGTCCCCGGAGCCGATCGCGGTTACGGCCCCACCCATATCCCCCACCTTCCTTCGACGTCGGTGCCTTCTGGGCCCGGATTACGGGTCTTCATGCAGCCTTTGACCCTAGTAGGGCCAAGGCCTCGGCCATTGTCCATCCCTGCCTCCGTATTGCTCAGCACCTCATGGCGACGACCTTTTTGGCCAGATATGAGCCGGGCACGATGTCTACGCCAGAGCTCTACATGCTCTACGCGATGACACGTCCCAGAGCTCTATCTAGGGATGGTGATGAGCTGGTCCCCGCCATCGTGATTGATGTCGCGGCTTGGTTTTTGGACCGCATCATTGTATCGGTGGGCGCTCGCTCACCGATATGCTGCGGCGGCCTGATCACCTTGCTTGCCCTTATGACCGACGAGGACTTCCCTGACGACCTGCGACGAGTACCGGGCCCCACTTCTTTGTCGATCGTTGTTATGGCCCGGATGAAGATGCTTCGTCCGCACGGTGAGCGTCTGTAACGACCACTTTTCGTGGTACGTTGTTCGTGCACGTGCTTTTGACCGTGCACGTGTTTGTTTTAAACTTTGTTTGTTCGTGAACACTTTCGTGTGATATGCCGTTGTGAACGTCTCTGAGAGTATTAAATAGTGGCACTATTTTGGAACGACTTTTCTCGAGTCGTTTTCCCACAATTTAATCTTACTCGATGAGACGTGGCGATTCTCACTTTTGACGGGAGACGTTTCTATTTTTGGTTTCGTCGTCCGATGTCGAAATTGAGATCCGTCTTCTTAGTTAGCTCACTTTCGTCACCACGATCACCCCGATATTTATTTTATAATTTTTGGAGTTTATTTGACCACTTTTACATTTTTAGCAAGCTTTAAAATATTTTTAATAATTAATTTTTAAATTATTTTTGACCAAATAAAATTTATTTGAGTTTTAAACGTTTTAAAGAATTTTTGAGCCAATTTCCAGCTCATTTGGACCAAGTCAAATCCTTGGGTGAGTTGGAGAAGTTGAATTTCAAATTTTAAATTATTTTAAACTTCTAATCCTATTAGATTTAGCCCTAGACCAAGTCAACCCATCTATACTATATAAGCAACCCCTAGGAAGACCTATTTTCACAAGAAATTAGCCCTAGCCTCTTCCAAAACCCAAATTGGACGTTGCGACGATTCGTCGCAACGTTGCGACGTTCAGCCCCCGCACTGACCGAGAAAACCAACCAAAATCGCCCGCTCCGACCGCTAGCCGCCCCCGCATCCATCGCCGCTCGCATCGCAGTGCATCGCCTGCTCCGTTCCCTCGGTCTGACCGAGGGCTTGGCTCGCATCTGCTCGCATCCGCTCCGCACAGCGCTCAGCAACGACCCCGCCTTGTCGCCCCGCTCCGCACAGCGCCTGACCGATCGGGTCGCCCGCACCGACCGACGTTTGCAACGCTGCAACGTTGCAACATCGCAGCCGCTCGCATCCAAGCGCACGACCGACCCTCCCTACCGATCTGACCGAAGGAGGCCCCCGCACCCGCACTGCTGCACCCCCCAAGCGCCGCACAGCCCCGTTCCCCCGCAGCGACCGAGAAATCTCCCCGCACCGAGGCTGTACGACCGAGAGTCATTCGTCGCAACCCCGCATCCGTCACACCACTTGCCTCCGTGGGCCCCCCAAGTTCTCCAGAGGTATTGTGGGTCCCCCAAAGGTCCCTAGGACTACTGTGGGCCCCACCAAGGTGCGTTCTCTTCGACGATTTGCCGCGTACGACTTCGTCGCACGTCGTAGCCCGTCGTCGCACGTGCTAGCTTTGGAATCTGGAATCGTCATCCCGGTTGATTGCTCTGAAATTTCCAGCGAGGAATCTAATTGGAATCTGGACTTGGAGCGCGATCTTTTATTCCAACCCCCGGCGTCGCTACCCGACGCCGGTGTAGCTTTCGCGTCGTGTTGAGGTAACGTTTTGCACCCCTAGGACCCCCAACCCAATTGCATGCTAATCAAGACTAAAAATCAGTATTTTAAAGTATTTTAAATTTTTTAGCAACCACTAATCAAGATTAATAAAACGGATGTAGGCCGGTGGACTTGTGCACGTAGGAATCGTGACTTGGGACTCGTTGGACGGTGTTTTCTTGACGTGATAGTTGCAGGCAAGTGAAACTTGCCAAATCTTGCTTAGGGCCATGTTTTTAGGCCACTAACTTGTTTTTAGCGTAAAAGAGACTAGTCAGTGAAATGATAGCTGGCTAGACGCCTACTTGATCTAGTTTGACAACGAAACTAGATCCGTCACCTAAATGATCTAGCTTGACAACGAAGCTAGATCCAACTCCTTAAACTTGTTGATCATGCATGCTTAACTGTCACGTTTATTTTCCTTACCTGTACGCTTTATTACTTGCCATGTCATGTCATCCATGCATTGAATGTCGCAATTCGTAGCACACGCTACATACTTGTACTTGCTTGTCCCGGGCTAGGTGCACCCCTACGCCATACTTGTTAAAAACACTTCCTGGCTCGTGATCCAGAAGCGAGCATTCCCGTTCGGGGGTAAGGCCCTGGCTCGATACACGTGGAGGGGTAGGGTTGAGCGACCACTCAGCGTAGAAGTGTGCCCGTACAGCCTCTTCAGCTGTAAGGCGTGAACTCTGTGCACGAGGTGCTTACTTTTCTTGTCTTGTACTTGTCTTGTGAATGTCATGCCATGCTCGTACTTTACTTTGCTTTACTTTACCTGTTGCACTCATTACTTAAACTGCCATGTCATTGCATCATGCTAGAACTTTTAGGTTGCTTTTACTTGTACTTTTAGTTTCCATGCACAAGTCTCTTGTAGACTTGCTGACATGTGCCCCTTGCTCTTTTGGGTGTCACATGTTAGACCCTGAGCTAGAGACCGTTGCTGAGTACGTGGTGTTTGCTGACGCTGAGCCTGAGTCCATGTCTGCCTAGGAGGAGTTTTGTGGATGCCAGTGAACTTTCTTGGTGACTTGCTGAGCTTTCTTTTGTTTTAGGTTTTCTGTTAGTTGTCGGTGCGTAGCACCGTTGTTTTATACGTTGTACTTTTGTTGGCCATGTTTGGGCCTTTAGACTCTCTTTTATTTCAGCCTAGTGGCTTTTCTGTGATGTTGAAACTTATTTTATGGATATTGTGAGATTATTCTTTCGTCTCAATTCATTATTATTATCTTTGTTTCGTTTCACGTTGCAAGGACGTGCAGTTTAAAAGTGATTGACGCTTATCGGACTTGCCGCTTTGTAGCTTCAAGTCTGAGCGGACCTTCTCACGCTTCGCCTCCACGTTTATGGGAAGCGGGGCGTGACAGGTTTTGTTGGTGGCCCATGCAGGTCCAGTCTTGCAATTGCGAGTTAACGAAACAACGATAATAACGGAATGTCCATTAAATAAATTACAACATCCGAGTCATAAGCCCTGAGTCTAGTCGTTTTCCTATGTCACTAGGAGTAAGAAGACTTAGCTAGACGTCTGTGTTTGCTAGTTAGAGGCCTCTGATTGTTAGTTAGGCTCCCTGTCAGCAATTGATTTAATCGTCGCAGGAGTCACCTTAGTGGTTCATGTCTACCTCTGATCATATTAGAGTTCTAGAATTCCCTTTAGTCGTTCGCCTGGGTTCATCGATTTCAGACCAAGCTGAACGCATTTCTTTACCGTCCAGCCCCTTAGAAGGTCTTAGCGCCTAGTTCCTAATCTTTAGTTGGTCGACCGTAGGAGTTTCCGTAGACTTTCCTGATTCATATCCTAGTCGTATGTATGCTTTGATCACCTGCCCAATTTCCTTGCCTCGATCGCCTCATGACGATCGTCGTCAATTTACAAACATCGCCATTGCAAAACTTGAACCTTCTGAAAGTATTCTCTTCCACTAAGTTTAACTTTGTCCAAAATTTTAATATACTTATACTTCATGCACCTTCATTGATTTAAATTTTTAAAACGTTTGTCGGAACTTTTGAATACTAGTTTATAGTATTTTCCCAGCCTATGTTTTTCGTACTTATGTAAATGTGTCGTCCTTTCATATATTAATTTTATTCTGAACCGTACTTTTGCCTTGCCCAATTCGATTTATAATTTTCCTTCTTATTTGTGTTATACGAATGATACGTCGTGTTTACTTTAATATGCTTTTCAAGACATATGGAATTTCAGCTTTCAGCAAGTTGGTTTTTACTCCCCGTCCTCGCTATTTCAGATTTTTGCAAAATTACTATTTTCATAACCACTTCATGCTTTAGACCCTCCCTGATTTGATTTTAAGGATTTGCGATTCGATCTTGAAAATTCTTATATTAAGTCATTACTATTATTTTTCCGTGCACCATATATACTTTAACTATTTTTATATCCGTGCCAGACTTGTTGTGCTCGTATATTAAGAACCTTATGTAAATCAGTTTCTCATTTCTGGCAAATCCTGGTTCTCTAAAAAGTAGTTTCAATTTTGGTTATTTTAAATTTTCCATAGCCTAAGAGTTTTGAAAGCATTTAATGTGAGTTTAAATTCTTCCGTTACTTCATTTCATTCTTGACTTTCCAAAACTTTTGACAACATTATATTAAATTACTGACGTATAAATTTTCTAAACCACGTCCTTAATATTAGTGTAAATGGTTTTACTTCCTTTTAATAATGATTTTATATAGATCAATGGACCATTTTCTCCTATTATGAATATTCGACTCAAATTTATTTTGAACAACTCGATTTATCGATCTCCAAATATTTCTTTTCAGACTGGGATTTCAACTTTTGAAGTACAACAGTTTTCAGATTTCGCGTATTTTAGCTTGTGCTATTCACCTTATTTCCTTTTCTGTATCCTATTTAAGCATCACTACATCTCCTTTTCCTTCAACCTAAACATCACCATTGAGCCAATGTTTTCCCTAACCAAGCCGTCTCCTTGTAATCGTCCTATCTGAACTCGTGCTTATCGATCCTTCCCTCGTCACGCTCTCGACCTCTCTTTATTGCTTAGGCCTTAGGGTCCGTCAATGTCTGTGTCAACCCTTAATTGTTAGTAGGCCCTTGGACCTTGTGAGGTGTTGTAGTGCACGTACGTGAGCTTAAATGAGTATACCCCCCATAGTATATTGATGATTGCCTATTGTGTGATATATATATATATATATATATATATATATATATATATATATATATATATATATATATATATACTCGGAGTTATTCGTGATACTATGAAGTGGTCGTGTGTTAAGAGTTATAGATTTTTGTGTGGATAGCTATACTATACTAGGGATGCCGGTGTGTATAAGTGTTAGCGTTGAAATATCTAAGTTGTGTATGTAGTTAGAGATACTTGTAATGGTTGAAATAAAATGATTGGTAAAGCTACGTGTATGTTAGGTGCGATAGTAATAAGTGTACGTATGGTTAAGTGAGTAGGCCTATTGAGTGACCTATATACTAGTACGTGTGAGTATGTGCTCGTAGGTAGATATATAAGGTGTTTAGACGTAAGTAGTTATGTTTTGTTGCCTGAGTATATACGTGATATACATATGGTAGTAGAATTATAAATTTGATTGGTATTGTTTGCTTTCGCGGGATGTTGCAAGCGTGCATACCGTGAGGTATACACGACTATTGCACACCTTAATTATGTATGCGTAGATGTGTTAGTATACTAATTATAGGTAGTAGGCTATGGTGTGAATATATATATGTTACATGTGCGTGACTATACGATGAATGCGTATGCACGTACTAGGGAGTGTATTATAAGTATACGTGTGCTGATGTCTGTATTACTATTATTATGGTATATAGAGTGATTGAACTATGTGAGTATTACCTGAATAAATATTAAGTGTGATTGACTTATGGTATGTATATGGTGGTATGGTAGACGTATAAATATTGGAGTGGTATGGGTATATGTATAAATGCAGTGTTACGTTTGTAGAATAATCTGATAAGTGTATTGAGTCTCACTCAAGCTTGAGTGGGTATACTCTAAGTATATTGAATGTATGTTTGTAGTTTGAATATAGCAATGTTTGATGTGCGTATAGTGATAGTATTGTTTGTGCCTGGTTGTGTTACGCACATGATTGTGGGTCGCTACACCAGTATATAGTTATAGGTGTTGGTCATGTGGTATAGTTAATTATTAAGGACTTGTCGTGTGAACATATGTGTGCTAGCTAAACTAGATGAGTAGTTGTGCTAAGTATATAGTGGTGTGATTGGTATGAATGAAATGTTAGCGTGTATGGGTGTGCACCATGCACGAGTAAGTATGTGTTTAGTTATAGGTATTGATGACTACGATATATGTGGCGTGTCGTAAATACAGTTATAGGACCGTACGTAATGTGAATGTATGGTGAAATATTTGAATTCACTTGAATGACTATATATATTATGAAGCTATAGTAGAGGTGAATATATATATTAAATATAGTGAAGCTTGATTTAAAATGGTATGGTGTGACTACATGTGTTGATGTGTTTGGTGTTGGATGAATATTAGAGAGTAGCATACCCTTGATGTTTGTGCATAGGCAGCTATCTATATGTAGAGCAATGATTGTATTTGCTAAGTGTGAGACTATCCTTATGTGAGTACCTGAACTATTGTTTTGCGAGTAGTAGCGATATAAGGAATGTATGCTTATATATATGATTGAAATACATGTATGAAATTGACTGGCTATAATGGGTATAAATGTATAACGTACGTGAATATATATAAATATATATACGTGTCGGTAGTATTACTGTTTGACTACCTAGTGCATATATAAGCACTTGTAATGACTATACCTGGTTGAATTATAATATGACTTGATTGTGGTAGTTACTAGAGCGCTTAGCTATATTAGAAAGTCCGAGGACAGACTTTATTCTAAGGTGGGGAGGATGTAACGACCACTTTTCGTGGTACGTTGTTCGTGCACGTGCTTTTGACCGTGCACGTGTTTGTTTTAGACTTTGTTTGTTCGTGAACACTTTCGTGTGATATGCCGTTGTGAACGTCTCTGAGAGTATTAAATAGTGGCACTATTTTGGAACGACTTTTCTCGAGTCGTTTTCCCACAATTTAATCTTACTCGATGAGACGTGGCGATTCTCACTTTTGACGGGAGACGTTTCTATTTTTGGTTTCGTCGTTCGACGTCGAAATTGAGATCCGTCTTCTTAGTTAGCTCACTTTCGTCACCACGATCAACCCGATATTTATTTTATAATTTTTGGAGTTTATTTGACCACTTTTACATTTTTAGCAAGCTTTAAAATATTTTTAATAATTAATTTTTAAATTATTTTTGACCAAATAAAATTTATTTGAGTTTTAAACGTTTTAAAGAATTTTTGAGCCAATTTCCAGCTCATTTGGACCAAGTCAAATCCTTGGGTGAGTTGGAGAAGTTGAATTTCAAATTTTAAATTATTTTAAACTTCTAATCCTATTAGATTTAGCCCTAGACCAAGTCAACCCATCTATACTATATAAGCAACCCCTAGGAAGACCTATTTTCGCAAGAAATTAGCCCTAGCCTCTTCCAAAACCCAAATTGGACGTTGCGACGATTCGTCGCAACGTTGCGACGTTCAGCCCCCGCACTGACCGAGAAAACCAACCAAAATCGCCCGCTCCGACCGCTAGCCGCCCCCCGCATCCATCGCCGCTCGCATCGCAGTGCATCGCCTGCTCCGTTCCCTCGGTTTGACCGAGGGCTTGGCTCGCATCTGCTCGCATCCGCTCCGCACAGCGCTCAGCAACGACCCCGCCTTGTCGCCCTGCTCCGCACAGCGCCTGACCGATCGGGCCGCCCGCACCGACCGACGTTTGCAACGCTGCAACGTTGCAACATCGCAGCCGCTCGCATCCAAGCGCACGACCGACCCTCCCTACCGATCTGACCGAAGGAGGCCCCCGCACCCGCACTGCTGCACCCCCCAAGCGCCGCACAGCCCCGTTCCCCCGCAGCGACCGAGAGATCTCCCCGCACCGAGGCTGTACGACCGAGAGTCATTCGTCGCAACCCCGCATCCGTCACACTACTTGCCTCCGTGGGCCCCCCAAGTTCTCCAGAGGTATTGTGGGTCCCCCAAAGGTCCCTATGACTACTGTGGGCCCCACCTAGGTGCGTTCTCTTCGACGATTTGCCGCGTACGACTTCATCGCACGTCGTAGCCCGTCGTCGCACGTGCTAGCTTTGGAATCTGGAATCGTCATCACGGTTGATTGCTCTGAAATTTCCAGCGAGGAATCTAATTGGAATCTGGACTTGGAGCGCGATCTTTTATTCCAACCCCCGGCGTCGCTACCCGACGCCGGTTTAGCTTTCGCGTCGTGTTGAGGTAACGTTTTGCACCCCTAGGACCCCCAACCCAATTGCATGCTAATCAAGACTAAAAATCAGTATTTTAAAGTATTTTAAATTTTTTAGCAACCACTAATCAAGATTAATAAAACGGATGTAGGCCGGTGGACTTGTGCACGTAGGAATCGTGACTTGGCACTCGTTGGACGGTGTTTTCTTGACGTGATAGTTGCAGGCAAGTGAAACTTGCCAAATCTTGCTTAGGGCCATGTTTTTAGGCCACTAACTTATTTTTAGCGTAAAAGAGACTAGTCAGTGAAATGATAGCTGGCTAGACGCCTACTTGATCTAGTTTGACAACGAAACTAGATCCGTCACCTAAATGATCTAGCTTGACAACGAAGCTAGATCCAACTCCTTAAACTTGTTGATCATGCATGCTTAACTGTCACGTTTATTTTCCTTACCTGTACGCTTTATTACTTGCCATGTCATGTCATCCATGCATTGAATGTCGCAATTCGTAGCACACGCTACATACTTGTACTTGCTTGTCCCGGGCTAGGTGCACCCCTACGCCATACTTGTTAAAAACACTTCCTGGCTCGTGATCCAGAAGCGAGCATTCCCGTTCGGGGGTAAGGCCCTGGCTCGATACACGTGGAGGGGTAGGGTTGAGCGACCACTCAGCGTAGAAGTGTGCCCGTACAGCCTCTTCAGCTGTAAGGCGTGAACTCTGTGCACGAGGTGCTTACTTTTCTTGTCTTGTACTTGTCTTGTGAATGTCATGCCATGCTCGTACTTTACTTTGCTTTACTTTACCTGTTGCACTCATTACTTAAACTGCCATGTCATTGCATCATGCTAGAACTTTTAGGTTGCTTTTACTTGTACTTTTAGTTTCCATGCACAAGTCTCTTGTAGACTTGCTGACATGTGCCCCTTGCTCTTTTGGGTGTCACATGTTAGACCCTGAGCTAGAGACCGTTGCTGAGTACGTGGTGTTTGCTGACGCTGAGCCTGAGTCCATGTCTGCCTAGGAGGAGTTTTGTGGATGCCAGTGAACTTTCTTGGTGACTTGCTGAGCTTTCTTTTGTTTTAGGTTTTCTGTTAGTTGTCGGTGCGTAGCACCGTTGTTTTATACGTTGTACTTTTATTGGCCATGTTTGGGCCTTTAGACTCTCTTTTATTTCAGCCTAGTGGCTTTTCTGTGATGTTGAAACTTATTTTATGGATATTGTGAGATTATTCTTTCGTCTCAATTCATTATTATTATCTTTGTTTCGTTTCACGTTGCAAGGACCTGCAGTTTAAAAGTGATTGATGCTTATCGGACTTGTCGCTTTGTTGCTTCAAGTCTGAGCGGACCTTCTCACGCTTCGCCTCCACGTTTTTGGGAAGCAGGGCGTGACAGGTTTTGTTGGTGGCCCATGCAGGTCCAGTCTTGCAATTGCGAGTTAACGAAACAACGATAATAACGGAATGTCCATTAAATAAATTACAACATCCGAGTCATAAGCCCTGAGTCTAGTCGTTTTCCTATGTCACTAGGAGTAAGAAGACTTAGCTAGACGTCTGTGTTTGCTAGTTAGAGGCCTCTGATTGTTAGTTAGGCTCCCTGTCAGCAATTGATTTAATCGTCGCAGGAGTCACCTTAGTGGTTCATGTCTACCTCTGATCATATTAGAGTTCTAGAATTCCCTTTAGTCGTTCGCCTGGGTTCATCGATTTCAGACCAAGCTGAACGCATTTCTTTACCGTCCAGCCCCTTAGAAGGTCTTAGCGCCTAGTTCCTAATCTTTAGTTGGTCGACCGTAGGAGTTTCCGTAGACTTTCCTGATTCATATCCTAGTCGTATGTATGCTTTGATCACCTGACCAATTTCCTTGCCTCGATCGCCTCATGACGATCGTCGTCAATTTACAAACATCGCCATTGCAAAACTTGAACCTTCTGAAAGTATTCTCTTCCACTAAGTTTGATTTTGCTGAGATTTTGCAAACATCGTCAATTTACAAACATCGTCAACTCACTAAGATTTTGCTGAGTTCCTTTGTATATTTACCTAGGTGAATTAATATACATTCCTTCATCTGTTTGATTTGTAGTCCGAGAAAGTATGTAAGTTCACCAATGTGACTCATCTCAAATTCATTCTGCTTTTCCTAAGAAAATTCTTGACATAACAAATCATTAGTAGATCCAAATATTATATCATCAACCTATATTTGAATAATTATAACATCAGAATCTATATGTTTGGTAAATAAAGTAGAATCTTTTTTCCAATAGAATAACCAGATTTCATTAGGAAATTCTTTAATCTTTTATACCAAGAAGTGGTGCTTGTTTACAATGCTTTCTTTAACTTGAAAACATGATTTTCCAAATTTTCATGTTGAAATCCAGGTGGTTATTCTACATAGACTTCTTCCTTAATAATACCATTTAAAATGCGCTCTTAACATTCATTTGATATAACTTACAATCTTTGTAACATGCATATGCTAGCTGTTGAATACAACGTATAGTTGGATACAACGATCGATGACTTCGTGTTTGATGATAACAAACATGTGTGGATGATTTAATGTGTGGGCTAAGTGTTTTCAGGAATGGCACTCTCGCGAATACTAAAAGAGAGTCTAGCCAAAAGTGATGGAGGAATTGCTATACACAATTCTAGTGGACTAAGTCAAAGATGGAGAATATAGCTACAACAATTGGACTAAGTCAAAGATGAGAAGATAAGGAGCAAGTCAATTCAAATCCATATTTGAATTGATTCAAATCAATTGGTACAACATTCAAATCCTAATGCCATGCAACTTGAAGACTTGGTCAAAGATAGAGAGATATGGAGAATCTCATGCAAATCAAATGTGATTAAATGCGATCCAATTCAAATCCTATAGCTATCCAAATTGAATTCCATAGCCATCCGTATTCAAACTCCATATCCAAAAAGATTCATTCAAATCCTAATCAAGTTAGGATTCCTTCCAATCTTCATCAAGTATGAGATTATAATTGATTCTATCATATCACATCCTCTCCTATATAAACCCATATGCAAAGAGAGAGATTTTAATAGAGAGGCACCTAAAGAAATTCGGCCACAACTCTAGAGAAAAGCTTCATGGCCGTAACTTTGCAAGGAGCTCGACGGACGACGCTAAAAAGTGCATAACTTTCTCCACAGAGCTCGGATCGACAAACCGTTTGTACCAAGACGATCAAAACTCAGTGCTCTACAACATGGTGATATTTTTCTAATTTTAATCTTTGTATTCAGTCAGTGGTATTTAGTTTAGCTTGAGTTGTATTCTGAATAGCTTCATATATTTCAGCATCTCCTAGGCCAAAGCTCCAAGATCTCATTGCCAAAGCTACCTTGCACAACTCCATAACCAAGCCCATCTACATTGTGCAACATATGAGGGAGCAAAGCTCAAGCCCACAACAACAAGGGGCTTCCCATCTACTTCATTGCACAACATCAAAGGGAGAAGCTTCAACAACTTGCGCAACAACTACAAGGAAGAGCTTCAACATATTGCGAAACTCTTCAAGGGACATCCACACCTAGGCCACAACTTTTGAGGAGCCCAAGTCACTTAGGCCGCAAGTTTCAGAGGTGAGGACGTAACGTTGGCGACGACATCCTGTCAGATACGATCTGGCCTGAGCTAATTGACAAAGACGAATGTCGCTACACAAACTGAGATTCTCTAAACTCTTTACTATTATTTTGTGTAGTTGCATATATCTCTGTAGGGGAAACTTTACCATTGTTACATTTTGGGGTCTTGTCTAGTTGGTCAAGATAAGAGGGACTTGGCTAGCTGGGACTAGTCAATAGAAAGCTCTTACTAGGATTAATCTTGTTGAACACGTGTGTTGTGGGGTACTGAAGAGCCTGTCGAGTGTAGAGACGTGGAGAGGTGCTCTAGTCGTGCTCTATCTTGTGGTTGTACTTGGTACATCATTAATACTAGTATCTGCTTTGGGGGCTGGACGTAGGTCGTTGGGACGACCGAACCAGGGTAACTATGTTGTGCATCTGTGTTTGCTCATTATTTACTTTGCCTGTGCTTATAACTACGTGTGATTGTTCGTGGGTTGCACGAATATTTTTATTAGACTATTCACCTCCACTCCTCTAGGCTACGATCCAGATCCAACACTAGCAACATTCTAATAGATTCTAATCTTACAACATGAGCATATGTCTCATCTAATCTATTCCTTCTTCTTGGTTATATCCTTGTGTTACTAATCTAGCCTTATTCCTAATTAGTTGTCCAGATTAATCCAATTTATTCTTAAATATCCATTTTGTTCCTATAACAGAATGATCTGAAGGTCTTGGTACTAATTCCCATACCTCATTCCTTTTGAATTGATTAAGTTCTTCATGTATTGTTGTAATCCATGAATTATATTTGCATGATCCATTAACATTCTTTTGTTTAATGGATGATATAAATGTATAATGAGTTGTTACGAGGTGGAACTCGCGTACAATGAATTTGTATTATGGGGAACCAAGGGCACGATGGTTATATGGAGAAGAAGGTTTAGGTAGGCTGTTTTACAAGTGATTAGTGGGGTGAAGAAGTTGAATCCGCTGCCGGTGGCGCTCACGGGGTCGAATCTCGCCGGATGCAGCTGAGGAGGGTTGGACGGCAGGGGGCTGACGCTGACTTTGGTCAAGGGGCGAGCTCTCCTGCAGCACGAACAACTCGTCAGAAGGGCATGGTTGGGGTTCAACCCTTAGCCCCTCCGATGCCTAAGTCAGTAATAGGGCTTAAAATGGGGGGGCTAGACACGCCGGCCGGACTAACGGTGTGTCGACCGCACGTGGCGAGCTATGGGTGGGAGAACAAAGATATGGACGACCCTTGTTCTCGTGTGTGAATTATAGATTAAGAGAGAATTTTCCAACCCCCCTTCCGTAAGAGGAGAGGGGGTATTTATACCTGACGGGTGATGACTAGGCGTGCTGAGCTGGTTTGGTTGTCAGCGGAAGCTTCTGATAAGGACGTCGGGAACAGGAGTCCCTGACCTGCTTTTGTCAGGCGGCGCAACGGCCAAGGGGTGCTTTTGTCGGGATGTCAGGGCCGAAAGCATTAACTGTCAGATGGGTCAGCCGCCAGGGGGTGCTTTGTCGGGCGATCGGGTGACGTATGTGTCGATCGCGTCCTTATCTTAGGTTGTTTGTCGTTGGTGACGAACTAAAGGTCTGGCTATGCTATCCCTGGCGCCGTGGTTCATGGGGACCGGCCGGGTCGACCGGCTCGGGGGCTGTCCGGCCCGGCCGCGCCCCCTTTTCGGTCGTGGGTTGTGGGCCGCTGGAGCGGAAGGATACGCACATGCATATGTCAGCATATCCGGTGGTACTGTCCGGGCGCTCCCCAAGCGCCTTGCCCCTGGCGGGCCAAGCAACTGCGGTTGTATGCCTCGGCCGGGTGGGGGGAGTGCTGCGAGGCACGCCCGTTCCCGCGTAGCTTCGGTCTTCCGGGGAGGCGGCCCTTTCGTGAAGGGGAAAGTTAATGGGGTATGTCAGCGGATCCGGGCGGGGGTCGGACTCTTATGATCTCTAGGTCGTAACAATTGCCCCCGGCATTCGAGTCTGAGGCGGTATCCCGGCTCGGCTCGGATGGCGTAACACTACCCTCTAACCTGACTCAGACTTGGATCCAAGCTCAGGGGTGGCGACGCTGCTCCCGCGAGGTATTGCCCGCTGTTGCGGGATCGCGAGGTCTCATCCCAAGTGGGGACCAGGTTGGGCGTTGCCCCATAACGAAGTGCCGCTTTATGTGGCGGCTGGGTCGGATTTTGGGGGAGCCCGACTTTTTGAGAAGGTTGTGGTTTTTGCTGAGATGTGTTTACCGGACGTGTTTGTAATTTTCGCGGGACTTCAGCCGCACTGTGCCTGGTGGACCTCCCAGCTGTTGTGCTCTTGGGCTCAGGGGAGGAGTCCATAAGGAGGAATATTATTCATCAACCTTTACCGGCGATTTAGATGATATTTACAACGATAGGGCAGTTGTGACCAAACCTATGGTCGGGACGGGAGGTTGTTTACACTCATCGCCCGCTACATCGGGGTGGGCAGATCCCCGTTGCCGGGCGGTCTTCCCTTTTACTGACCGCTGAATTCCTTCTGCCTCATTGTCCGGGGAGGAGCTGACGCGCCATGAATCACCATTTGGTTTAATCAGGGATGCAGCCCCGTGGTGGTCCCCCCTTCAGGGGGGGCTGACCCTTGTTTGTCGGGTGGACCTTCTTCCTTTCCCTTTCCTCGCTTCCTCGCGTTCTGCCTCGCCGTCGTCGCGCTGGAGGGTTCCTCGCTAGGGATCCCGCGCACCGAGGGGGAACCCCGGGGGAGGCGGAGGACGAGGTAGCGGTGGCGGCGTCGCCCTCCCCGGGGGAGTCCGGTGGGCCAGTGCCGCGGGGAAGATTGGGGGCCGGCAGGCAGGCGGGTCGCTGGGAGACCCGTGGGGGGTTTCCGCCCTCACGCCTGGTAGGGATCGCCGTAAGGTGAGTGTGAATTGGGGTGTGGCGGCCCGCGGCTAGTCTTCCGGACCTGCCGTTTAATCCGGTAACGAGCAGGAGGAAGGCTGGCAGGCGGGGCCTCCCATGTGTAAGGGGAATATCCTGTTAGAGTCGGTGGGGCTATGGCGGCCATCGTCGGGGGGAGTGAGGTCCGTCGGTGGATGTCGGCTTTCTTCGTAGCTCGGTGGGGCGTTTGGGGCCGTTTTATGCCCGGAGTGAGGGAATGGGAATCCCCTGCGTCTCTCTTCCTCCTTCCCCCTGACCTCTGGAGGGGGGTATTTATAGCGAGAGTCTGTGGAAGGGTTTTTCTTGGGTAATGCGGGGGATTAGTGCCGTTAATGGGTTCCGCGGAATCCCGCGCTTTGGGAATCGCTTTTCCCTGGCGGTATCAGGCACTCTGGCCTCTCGGGGGGCGTGTTGCTGCTGATGGCGTGTTGTCCAATCGTCCTTTCGTTATGTCAAGTCGCATCGTGGCGCTGCTCTGACGAGACAGGGCCTTGCGACTGGTCCATTCCAGGTCACGTGTCTTGGCTTCTTGCATGAGTTACACAATCACCAATTATGCCCCCAACATTCCCGAGTCCGAGATCGCGAGGTCTGGGGGAAGGGGATGTTGACGGTTTGTGTTGCATTTGGGTGGGGCGGGGAGTCGGCGAAGGGGTTCGTGATGAGAAACGTTGTCCTATCATGATTTGTTCTCGGGCCGAACCGGTTACGCTGGGCGAGCCCCAGTGTACCGCTTTCCCCTTTGAGGGAAGGGCGTCAGTGACTTTCAGGGGGGGCTGGTCTCGAATCGTAGTATCGCGGGGTTCGAGCTGCGGACGTAGACTTCCTAGAAGTCCTACGACAGTTAGGCGGGGTAGCGCGTTGCTCGCCCGGCCCTTGGTCGGGGGATAGCTACCTGCTATGGTATTCTCCGAAAACTCTGAGCGTATAAAGAAGAACGTTTTCATTTACATTTGTAAGCGCTGATCTATAGCTTGTACATGAGTTCTTAGTTTATCGCCCGTTGCGGGGTCAGATCCGGCTCGGGGAGGGGCTATAGAGCTGTCCTTGCCCGTGGTTTAATGACCTCCGGATCTAGGGGTCACTGCGGGCCGGGTGGGCCTGTTTTAACTTGAGTCGATCTCGGCGCGGAGGTGGTTGGTCGCCTTCTGTGCTGAAGGGTTGCAAGGTCTCTTTGGCCCGAGATAGGTGGGGGGGATCTTGCCGATCGGGCCGCCTTCCCTCCATTGCTTTGTCATCTCTTTCCACGGACGGGGTAAGGTTTTCTCGGTCCGGTAGAGGCGCTGAGAAGGGGAATCATCAGGGAAGCCGTCTTTCTGAGGCTTGCGCCTTGGGGAGGTTCTTGAGGATCGGGCCGCTCCTCCCCCCCATGCCTCACTGCTTCGTTTTGAGAGTGGGGTTCAGCGCCCGATGGTGCATGGGCGAGCTGACATGCCATGACTCACTTTTTGGGCTCGTCAGGGATACAGCCTTTTCGAGGTCTTCGGCCGGAGGTCGAGGGCGGGGAGGTACTGGCCGTCCAGCACTGGGGGCTCTCGCCTGCCCAGCCGGCGGAGATCGGATGCCTCCCTTTCTCCGACTCGTCCTCGTTTAGGGCGGACGGAGCCGTGAAAGGTGGATTTTCCTTGTGTAAGGGGAATACCCTTTTGGTGATCCGTTTGTAAGGGGAATATCCTGTTAGCGACGCTGGAGATGTAGGAACCGCCGCCTTGGGCGACGGGAACCATTGATGGCCGGTGACCTCTCTTTTGTTAGGGCGGTGTATCTCGGCCCGTTTCCCGGTGGGTGGGGGGATCGAGTGGCGGTTTTTCATGTCTGCTGGTTCTCCTACTTTCAGAAGGGGGAGTGCCGTCTTTATAGGGAGATCTCGCTGACGGTTTCTCCTTCTTTCAGAAGGGGGAGTGGCGTCTTTATAGGGAGATCTCGCTCACGGTTTCTCCTTTATTTATTGCACTGAGTTGGCATTATTAATGGTCTCCTCGAATTCATGCCCGTAGGAAACCGCCTTTGCCAGGTGGCTCTTACGGGTCCTCTTTTGGAGCGCATCATTAATGGTGGCATGTTTCTCGAGCGTCCTTTCGTTTCGTCGAGTCACATCGGGGCCGCCTACTCGGGAACTGACGTCGTTTCGTCCCGGTTTATGTGCCCCTGTTTTCTGTTGACTTTTCGAGGGCCATGGGTGCGTAGCCCCCTCCGGTTTGGGTGGCTAGGGTTGGCCCTGCCCCAGAGGTCTTGACCCGTGCCCTTCTCTCGTTTGGGTGGCTACGGTTGGCTCTGCCCCAGAGGTCTTGAGGGGGGGAGCGGGCGCGTAGCCCGGCCCGTGCCCTTCTCTGGTTTGGGTGGCTAAGGTTGGCCCTGCCCCAGAGGTCTGGAGGGGGGGAGCGGGCGCGTAGCCCGGCCCGTGCCCTTCTCTGGTTTGGGTGGCTAGGGTTGGCCCTGCCCCAGAGGTCTGGAGGGGGGGAGCGGGCGCGTAGCCCGGCCCGTGACCTTCTCTGGTTTGGGTGGCTAGGGTTGGCCCTGCCCCAGAGGTCTGGAGGGGGGAGCGGGCGCGTAGCCCGGCCCGTGCCCTTCTCTGGTTTGGGTGGCTAGGGTTGGCCCTGCCTTAGAGGTCTTGAGGGGGGGAGCGGGCGCGTAGCCCGGCCCGTGCCCTTCTCTGGTTTGGATGGCTAGGGTTGGCCCTACCCCAGAGGTCTAGAGGGGGGGAGCGGGCGCGTAGCCCGGCCCGTGAACTTCTCTGGTTTGGGTGGCTAGGGTTGGCCCTGCCCCAGAGGTCTGGAGGGGGGAGCGGGCGCGTAACCCGGCCCGTGCCCTTCTCTGGTTTGGGTGGCTAGGGTTGGCCCTGCCCCAGAGGTCTGGAGGGGGGGAGCGGGCGCGTAGCCTGGCCCGTGCCCTTCTCTGGTTTGGGTGGCTAGGGTTGGCCCTGCCCCAGAGGTCTTGAGGGGGGAGCAGGCGCGTAGCCCGGCCCGTGCCCTTCTCTGGTTTGGGTGGCTAGGGTTGGCCCTGCCCCAGAGGTCTTGAGGGGGGGAGCGGGCGCGTAGCCCGGCCCGTGCCCTTCTCTGGTTTAGGTGGCTAGGGTTGGCCCTTTCCCAGAGGTCTGGAGGGGGGGAACGTGCGCGTAGCCCGGCCCGTGCCCTTCTCTGGTTTGGGTGGCTAGGGTTGGCCCTGCCCCAGAGGTCTGGAGGGGGGGAGCGGGCGCGTAGCCCGGCCCCTGCCCTTCTCTGGTTTGGGTGGCTAGGGTTGGCCCTGCCCCAGAGGTCTGGAGGGGGGGAGCGGGCGTGTAGCCCGGCCCGTGCCCTTCTCTGGTTTGGGTGGCTAGGGTTGGCCCTACCCCAGAGGTCTGGAGGGGGGAGCGGGTGCGTAGCCCGGCCCGTGCCCTTCTCTGGTTTGGGTGGCTAGGGTTGGCCCTACCCCAGAGGTCTGGAGGGGGGGAGCGGGTGCGTAGCCCGGACCGTGCCCTTCTCTGGTTTGGGTGGCTAGGGTTGGCCCTGCCCCAGAGGTCTGGAGGGGGGAGCGGGCGCGTAGCCCGGCCCGTGCCCTTCTCTGGTTTGGGTGGCTAGGGTTGGCCCTGCCCCAGAGGTCTTGAGCGGGGGAGCGGGCGCGTAGCCCGGCCCGTGCCCTTCTCTGGTTTGGGTGGCTAGGGTTGGCCCTGCCCCAGAGGTCTTGAGGGGGGGAGCGGTTGCGTAGCCCGGCCCGTGCCCTTCTCTGGTTTGGGTTGCTAGGGTTGGCCCTGCCCCAGAGGTCTTGAGGGGGGGAGCGGGAGCGTAGCCCGGCCCGTGCCCTTCTCTGGTTTGGGTGGCTAGGGTTGGCCCTGCCCCAGAGGTCTTGAGCGGGGAGCGGGCGCGTAGCCCGGCCCGTGCCCTTCTTTGGTTTGGGTGGCTAGGGTTGGCCCTGCCCCAGAGGTCTTGAGGGGGGGAGCGGGCGCGTAGCCCGGCCCGTGCCCTTCTCTGGTTTGGGTGGCTAGGGTTGGCCCTGCCCCAGAGGTCTTGAGGGAGGGAGCGGGTGCGTAGCCCAGCCCGTGCCCTTCTCTGGTTTGGGTGGTTAGGGTTGGCCCTGCCCCAGAGGTCTTGAGGGGGGGAGCGGGCGCGTAGCCCGGCCCGTGCCCTTCTCTGGTTTGGGTGGCTAGGGTTGGCCCTGCCCCAGAGGTCTTGAGGGGGGGAGCGGGCGCGTAGCCCGGCCCGTGCCCTTCTCTGGTTTGGGTGGCTAGGGTTGGCCCTGCCCCAGAGGTTCGGAGTTTTAATGAACTGCAAAACTTGTGTAGGAACAACAATGTTGGGAAGAACGAGTAGATATGTATATTGCGTGTAAGAAAAGAAAAACTCACAACTATTGGTAGAATTTTAGCAGGTGTTTTGCGTTCCAAGGGTGGGCCAGTTCGCTCCCTTCGGGGGTAGCCAGGATGTACGTGGCCGGTCCGACAATATCGACGACCGTGTAGGGCCCTTCCCATTTAGCGGCCAGCTTTCCCCGCTGTGCGGTCTCGGGCCGGAAGGTGGCATCTCGGAGGACCAAATCGCCGATCCTGAAAGTCCGCGGTTTCACCCGGGAGTCGTAATATCGGGCCATCCTCTGGCTGTGTTTGACGAGGCTGGTCAGGGCCTGGTCTCTTACCTCGTCTATCAACTCAAGACTGATGCCGAGTCCCTCTCCGTTGATTCCTTCGTCGAAGAGCTTTAGCCGGAGTGTCTCCTCGCCGATTTCCACAGGAACGACCGCCTCCGTTCCGTATGTTAGCATGAAGGGGCTTTCTCCGGTCGAGGCCTTGTGGGTGGTACGATA
This sequence comes from Scilla litardierei, assembly GCA_030789695.1. Lineage (NCBI taxonomy): Eukaryota > Viridiplantae > Streptophyta > Magnoliopsida > Asparagales > Asparagaceae > Scilla > Scilla litardierei. The sequence continues at coordinate 22,500 of JAULAV010003371.1, forward strand.
AGACCATAGGATTCCCGGCAGCTCGTCAACCCAAGCCCCTAGAGCGGCGTCCACCTTTTTCTTCATTGGGTTCAAGATACATTTATTCACGGCCTCCGCCATTCCGTTGCACTATGGGTGGGCGACTGACGTGAACTGGAGTTTGATCCCTCAGCCCGAGCAGAAGTCGCGGAAGCCTTCGCAATCGAACTGCTTTCCATTATCCATGACAATGGAGCAGGGGATCCCAAAGCGGCATATGATGGATTGCCAGATGAAGCCCTTCATGTCCGTCCACGCGATTCGCGCCAGCGGCTCTGCTTCGACCCATTTTGTGAAGTAGTCTACGGCGATGACTAGATATTTCCTTCCCCCGGAGACCTTTGGGAACGGCCCCAGGATGTCGAGTCCCCACTTGGCGAAGGGGATCGGGCTCAAGATGGGCATCAGGTTGGCCGGGGGTGCAGTCGTCCGCCGACAGAACTTCTGGCACGCCTCGTACTTCTTGACGTACTGTACCGCGTCCCGGATCATCGTCGGCCAGTAGTTTCCTTGGCGCATTACTTTGTGGGCGATGGTGCACCCGCCATGGTGGTTTCCGCAGAAGCCTTCGTGTACCTCGCAGATGACTTGCTCAGCCTGCTCCGGGCCCAAGCATTTCAGGTAGGGCAGGACGTCAAAATTGGCACGGCGGCGGCGGTACAGCACTCCGTCGAGAAGCACGAATGACAGGGCCCGCCTTTCCACCTGTTTTGCCAACATCCGCTCCTCGGGTAGATCACCCGTCTCTAAGTACTTCATAATGGGGGTCATCCATGACATCCTCGCGTCTGTGCACATCAGTTCTCCTTCGTCAATGGTTGGCGTCAATAGGCTTTCCACGTAGATTGCCTTCCCGATCTCGGCCGCCGAAGAGGAAGCCAGCTTAGACAGGGCATCCGCCCGGAGGTTGCTGGAGCGGGGTAGGTGTTGGACGTCCGCTTTCTTGAACTTACGAAGTTCGATCTGGATGCGATTCAGGTATCGCTTCATTATTTCCTCTCCAGGCTCGAAGCCCCCCAGGATCTGTTGGACGACGAGACGGGAGTCACTTAGGAGCAATACGTTCGTCGCCCCCACCGCCCTAGCAGTTTTAACCCGTTAACCGCGGCTTCATACTCCGCGACATTGTTGGTGGCCGGGAAGCTGAAGCGTAGGGCGTATTCCAACGAACATCCGTCAGGAGTCTGAATGACGATACCCGCTCCAGTCCCGGAGCCTGTTGCAGAGCCGTCGATGTGGATGGTCCATAATTCACCCGCTGTCATCGGGGAGGGCGCTGAGGGTTCGCCCACCCCGATCCTCCGTGGGGACGAGGTCACCGATGGGAGCTCCGTTCGGTCCCCCGGCGTTTCTTCCGTGGTGCATTCCACCACGAAGTCGGCCAGTGCTTGGCCCTTGATCGCCGTACGGGCTTTTTACGTTATGTCGAACTCGCTGAGCTCGACGCTCCAGTTGAGCATTCTCCCCGACCGCTCCAGTCTTTTCAGGTTATTTTCGAGGGGCATGCCGGTGTGGACGGTTATGGGGTGGGCCTGAAAATAGGGTCGGAGTTTCCGGGCTGTGGTGATTAGGCAGTAGGCGGCTTTCTCGATAGGGCTGTAGTGAGTCTCCGCCTCCCGGAGGATCCGGCTGGCGTAGTAAACAGGGCGTTGCACCCCTCCTTCCTCCTTGATCAGGACGGAGCTAACGGCCTCCTCGTTGGTCGCCAGGTACAACCCCAGGGGTTCGCCTTCCTCCGGCCGTGCAAGGAGCGGTGGGCTCTGTAGGTATGCTCTAAGCTCCGCGAACGCCCGGGCGTAGTCGTCGTCCCACGGGATCACCTTCCTTTTGTCTTTAGCTTCGCCAAAGGCTGTGCGTAAGACCCTGAAGAAAGGGAGCGATTTCTCCGCCGATTTCGACAGGAATCGTCCCAAAGCAGCGATCTGGCCGTTCAGTCGCTGCAAGTCCCGGATTGTCCGGGGCTCCGTCATACCGATGAGGGCCGTCACCTTGTCGGGGTTCACCTCGATTCCCCGCTTCGTTATCATGAAGCCCATGAATTTTCCCGATTGCACGCCAAAGATACACTTCGCGGGGTTTAGCCTCAGGTTGTACCGGCGGACCCTCTGGAAGGTTTCCTGCAGGTCGGCGAGGTGGTCGGGGGCCCTTCCGCTCTTTACCAGCATGTCGTCGATGTAGACCTCCAAGTTTCGTCCCACCTGAGGGCCGAATATTCGGTCCACCATTCGTTGATAGGTCACCCCGGTGTTCTTCAGTCCGAAGGGCATCTTGGTGTAACAGAAGGTGCCTTTATCGGTGACAAAAGATGTCTTCTCCTCATCTCCCTCCGCCATCGGTATCTGGTTGTACCCCGAGAAGGCATCCATAAAGCTTAACAACTCATAGCCGGACGCCTGGTCCACCAAGTGGTCGATCCTGGGCAGAGGGAAGCTGTCCTTCGGGCATACCTTGTTGAGGTCGGTGAAGTCGACGCACATGCG
>JAULAV010003376.1:0-19865 GCA_030789695.1 Scilla litardierei
AAAAACGGGGCTCACCCAAAAATTATCATCAAAGGAGGCAGCCGACATCAATGCACAAGGAGCACTTCGAAAATTTCTAAGACCAAGCCGCCGGCTAAAGTCGTTGTCGCTGCGATATCTACGTCTTCAAACTGCGTTATCTTCAAGCCGTGGAAGCACGCAACAACCTCGGCTTCAGGCCCAACACAAGACGCGGCATATGCAACAAGAGGAAAACGCATGGCCGTTTGGTTGGAGGCACAGACATGAAGGAGAAAAAGAAATATATGAGAGAATGAATCAATTATTGGATTAATGTGTTCAAATGTTTTTAAAGCTTTAATTCTTCTCCACTAACTTTTTTTTTCTTGCAGGAACTGACGTTGGCTTGCAAATTGAGGCCACTAATATTCAAAGAGACAAGAGACATTAAAAATGCTTTCATCCTTTACCCAAACACTCACATCAAGGATCAAGGGCTGAGACTCTCACCCACAAAGAATACAAGAGAAAGCAAAGGTAAGTGTTGCATTAAATTATCAAATTATCTCACATATTTTGTGCTTTTGTTTTGCAGGGAACCCACGCACCTTCCAAGACTTTTGAGCCATCTACCCTTTGATTTTGAGTTGCCTTGTGCCTGTTGGTTGAACGCATAGGACAGAGAGGTGTCAAATTTCACAAGGGGCTTAGTATTTGATTTGTTGAGGAGACATGCAACAAAAGGCCGAATTGTGTGACAACCCCTCCTTGTACATGCCGCAACATTGAAGTACAAGGCCGTAACTTTCAGAGAGCTCGTTGACGTATCGTTGAGGTGCTGAGGTGACGTGACAAGACGACTACTTATTGCCAGACGAAAGCTGGCCTGTGCTGATTGACGAAGACGACGCCACTATACAAACTGAGCCTTCTAAACTCTGTTGTTTATTATTTTGTGTAATAGTTGCTAGATCTTCGTAGGGGAACCTTTTACCATATTTGGGAACTTTGGGACTTGTCTAGTTGGGACTAGACAAGTGGGACCCAGCTAGTTTGGGACTAGCTGGTAGAAAGCATTACTAGGATTGATAGTGAGAGGAAACACTGTGTGTGGGGTACTGAGAGCCTGGCGAGTGTAGAGACGTAGAGGGTGCTCTGAGCGTGCTCTAACTTGTGGTTTTGTACCTATTGCGCTATTCAATACTAGTTCTGCTTTGGGGGCTGGAGTAGGTCGTTGGTGTAGGAATATGATGCCCTCAAGGCCATTTATTCCTGTGTGAATAGCACAAACATCTTGTTCGAAATAACAGTAAGCTGTTTGGTAATAATTTATCTAAGTTATATTGTAATGTAGTAAACGTTAGATATTAACTTAGGTAAAGTCCTGAGACTTTATGCAAGGTCAAACGGGTATCGAGATGAGTATCTCGATCATGGAGAAACGTTTGACCGTCAGTAGCATAAGTCTGAAATGGTTCGTGGTCGTAGATGTTTCGAGACAAGGATATCGAAACATCGGATAGACCATTGTGTCTTAGTCTTCACCGTTTAGCGGTGGCGATGATCTCATGATCGTTTGACTTGGCGAAGTCAAAGACGAGACACAGGTGCTCATTAGAATGAGTTCACTGAACGATCCACTAGAGTTATCATATGGTTATATTGACCAATCTGTCAGTGATAACTCTGAGTGATGATAGGATAGTTGGTCTTTTGACTTGAGGTCATTTTGACGGACCTGTGCGTGAACGGTGCCACTTAGATCAACTGACCTAGCTTCGAGGCAAGGCCTGTCGAAAGGTCTTTTGATTGGGTATCACTTGAAACGTACGAGGCGAGTAATGACCAAGAGAGGATTCGTCTCTCCCGGTCAATGGGAGTTAGTGTCGTAGAGTTAGTTCGGTCTTTAGTAAAAACTCTGCGCAGAGTATGTTGGAAGATGTCCAACATTAGTTGACTAAAGATCGATAGAAACTAACCGGAGTCAAGTTATTGGGGTTGACAGTTTGACCGTACCCCAGACTTGATCTACACGACACAGCTAAGACGAAAAGACTATAACTACGGAATTCATCACGGAAACAGTCAGGTGGTCCCGACAATACTCATGTCAATGAGTCAACCACATAATGATGATTCCTGAAGCAGGGACGGCAACCACTGCTCGTGGTCACTGCCGTATAGGGCTTCGAGCCCAACCTGTTGTAAGGGTCAGGCTGTAGGGTCTCACACAGAGTGTAACGCTTCGTCTAGTAATAGGTAGAAATCAGTTAGGGAGAATATTTTGCATTTTGATGCAAGGGATGAAATAATTGCATTTAATGCAATATGATAATTTAAGCTTAGATAGGGACTATTTTGTATTTGATGCAAAAGCGATTAAATGTGTATTAAATTGTTTAATACAATATTTAATAAAATAAACGCAAGGAAAAGTTCACGGGTAAGACGGGAATGTCCCGGTCTAGACCCAGGTTCGAACGGCGTCCAAATCGGACGCCAAACGCAAAAGTTATAGCCAAAACAATAAAGGCCCATGTTGACATCAGCCTGAGAGGCAGATTAAATCAAAAGGGGACAAGTTGGCAGGCCCATTGGGCCTGCCATTTATCTGGCACGGAGCCCGCGGGCGCTTTATAGCGCCCGCACTGTTCATGCGGGGCCCGCCCGCCTCCTGCGGGCGCGGGCCCCGCCCGCCCCAAATGCAGAGAGGCGCCCGCACAAGCGGGCGCCATTCTCCCGCCCGTGCAGAGCACGGGCCCGTGCTCTGCACGGGCTCTGCCTGCACAGGGCAGCGCACGCGCCTTGCGCGTGCGCTGCCGCCTGAAGCGCGGGTGGGGCCCACGCGTGGGTCCCGCCTGCTGCTAGGGTTGGAGTGTTTTGGCGGCGGCTGGATTAGTTGTGAAATACAAGTTTGGGCTGATCTTTGGACGATCAATTGGAGGGTCAAACGACCTCCGATTGACGAACGGTTTTTTCCTATGCGTTCACCGTTGAACGCTTGTCGTATTGATAGGTTGTATCAATCCTGAAGCTCAACGGTGAGTGAGTTAAAATTCACGGAAGTTTGCACTTTGTGAAGTGCAAACTAACTTGATTTTAATTAACCCAATAATTAGTCCCACATCGGATTTTGAGAAAAGGGGAGAGTCCGCCGCCTATATAAATAGGGGTCTCCCCCCTTTCTCAAAACTCGTCCCAAGCTCTAGATCTGAGCGGCTCTCGTAAATGTTGGAGCACGCTCGGATCTAAGCTTAAATAAATATTTCTCTATCTCCCTAAATTTCTACCTTACTCCTGCGGGCTCTAGCAAAGCCACAAAGGAGTTCGGATTCTGGATCCGAAATCTTGGCGGAGGTTTCACTCGCGTGAAACTTTCTTCGGCGATTGGTTGGCTCGGCGGCACGGGGATTGATCGCCTCGGGATGCGGAGCGGTTCGAGGAGCGGTTCGGGGAGCGGTTCAAGGAGCGGCTCGGCGTGGGACGGGAGCAGCTCGGAAGACGGCGCGGAACATCTCGCCTGCTCCAGGGCTGAGATTCCGGGTATGTGGTTAAAGTATTTTATTAGCATTAGTTTAGTTTAATCGCAGTAGGCTAGATCCTTCTTGGGATGGTCAGACCCATCCCAAGTCGGCATAGATCTTGGCATAGGGTCTTGGACCTTAGGGCCAAGTTAAAAATGTTTTAACTTGCATGTTAATTAAGATTAACTGTTTTTCTTCCGCTGCTTTTGATTTTCCTGTCTATGTTCCGTCCGACTTAGGACGGGACTAGAGTTTTTATGCCCTAAGGGAACACCCAATTCCCAACAGTGGTATCAGAGCCTAGGTTTGCGTAGCGATCTAGGTACTGCGATTTTATTAAACGTGTTAATGCTTTTAAATATTTTTAAATGTTTTTAAAATTATGAGATAATGTTTTAAAAATGTTTTAGATGTTCAAAAAAAAAAAAAAAAAAAAATTTTTTTTTTTTGATATTTTTGAACATGAAAATTTTAAAATAACGTTTTAAAATTTATGTGATAATTTTAAAACTAATTTTAAATATTTAAAAGTTTAAATTTATTTTGGATGCCTAGAAATTTTTTATTTGATAAATTTTTAAGCATGAAAGTTTTAAAATGATGTTTTAATTTTATGAGATAATTTTAAAATTGATTTTAAAGATTAAAATTTTTATGCGATAAATTTTTTAAATAGCATGCAAAGTTAGTGATTTTAAAATTAAGTTTTTTTTTATGAGATAAAAATGAAATAATTTTAAAATCATATTTTAAATTTAATTGTTAAATTTATGTTTGCATGCAAAAATAGTTTATGCGATAAACTTAGTTTATTTAATTGTTAAATAGTTGTGCACTATCTTTATGCGATAAATTAGTGTAGTTTTAATGGCTTGTTAATCTTGTCCCTTCTTTGATAACACAAGACAACCTCTTAGGTTAGCCATTAAAATTGATTAAAATTTATTACTTGAATTTTAATGACATGCTATGCTTTGATAAATCATTAACAACAATATTAAAGACCTAATTCCTGATTAGGGTAGTCCTTTAAATGAATTTTCAAATTCTAATTGTTATAATTAATTTTCATTAAAGGACTTCGCTTCTAGCGTTGTTAATAATTTATCAAAATCCTAATAACGATTAGGGTAGCACGTGAACCTTATAGTTGATAAGGACTTAATAAAAGTTATTAAACAAATCCTAAAATTTTGAATTTAAGGATTCAACTAGTTGATAGGATTAATTAGTTGTTAATAAAAGCTGTTTAGTCTATGGCATACATACAAAAATGACAAGCTTCATTCAATGGACCATGATCCAGTCAATGTGCTTGGCTTAGAGTTCTGGGTTAACCCTTGCTAGTCCAAGGGGTAGTGATCCTGGCTTAGTCAATTCCCTGGCTGAGTTCCGCTGGACCGCAATGTCGCGAATCATGATTGTATGACACCCTGGACTATATCTAAGTCAAATACGTTAATGATCTTTTTCAAGATTAGCCGTAGCCCTCCTTGTTTTAGGGGTTAGCAACTATAGGGCCCGTGTTATAGTTGTTGAGATACACTCAAGCTGTGACATGGCAACCCTGTAGAAACCAACTCCTTGAATACATAAGATGAAATCTTGACTAACCCTAACCGTCGTCTCGTACCCCGAGCGCCGGCGTAAGTTGAGTCAACGATGTAGTCTGCCTAGATGTAGTCTAAGACCTGACCCAAACCAACGTGTCGTGCATACACCGAGCTGAGGGCAAGTCAGGCTAGACATGAAAACAAGGGTCCGACTAGACTAGACATTGTGATTTGGATGAGCACACTCATGATCACGAATGGCTAGGGGCAAAAACCGATTAAGAGAGTCATATCCGATATGATCGATGAAGAGTCATCTTCCGATCGCAGAGTCAATCAACTTGTTGAGCTACACTCAAGGTTGTTTGGACTCAAGGTGATCGGAACTCTTACCCATTAATTTTAATTCGATTAAATCGTTCGTTATTAAGCTTTAAAACGTTCGTAAAATTAGTGGGAGGATATAGATAGATAAAAGCCAATCTACCTATATTTAATATTGAACATATGCTAAAACTAGGGCAAGACTATGTTTACCGAAAGAATCAATTGATAATATTGGAATTAGTTAACTGGTCAATAAGTTGATTAATTGAATATCGAGTTAAATTCTAATTGATAGAATTAAAACTATGTTCTCGTTGACATTAAATGACCTTCTAAAGAACAGACTTAAGAAATATGATTTCATTAAGTTCTGGGTCCAACAAATAAATTAAAGCTACATGTCACTCGTCTCTATGTGAGGCAGCTTGAACATATAGGACATTCAAAGTATGTTTCTCCCTACAACTTGTCGAGCTACCCTCAAGGTTGTATGGACAAACAATTTTGATCCGCAAAGTTCGAGAATTCGATTAAACCGTTTGAATCGAATACGAGTGCATGAGCGATGCAAAACTATGTATCCCAACCGGATCTTGAGACAAGCAACTTCTTGAGCTACACTCAAGATTGCAAAGCTCAAGCGTTTGGATACGTAAGTTGATTGCATAGCTATTTATTTATGTTGATATCTAAATGTGATTTAGAAAAGGAAGAAGGCACTCCGGAAAGTCAATCGAGTTAAATAGTTTAAATTTATCATTAGTAAAGGCATAAGTAGGAGGAAATGAAAATGTGACATATTTTAATGTCACATTTCGGAATAAGTTGTTATACAAAAGACGTTTAACACATTTTGACGAATGTCGTCACATTGCTTCTGAAGTAATGTTTTGTGTTAAGTAATTTGTAAATAACTAAATATATATTAAATGTTAATATATGAATACACAAGATAGTAGCAAACTTATATGGTAAAATTAGACTAGGCTGTATCAAGAGATTAAGCTTCACAAGTCACATAAAGAGGGGTCTGACCTCTCGTATTATGAAGTCTACGGACGCTTGTGAGTCTTAGCCTCTTAGATACAATGGCCGAAGCCCATCTGTGAGACAGTGGGAGAATGAGTTGTCGAACTCAGTCTCGTACATACTGATGTACCCGAGTCTATTTTTTTTCTTTCAAAATAAGTTATTCGTATATTTTATTAAGACACGTGTTCTTGATGAAACACAAGTCTGATAAAATAAAGAAACGAAATGACTAAAGTATTTAAACTGATTCGATTAGATCGAATGGTCAAATACTTAGCTAAATAAAATCTTGTGTAATTAAAAGAAAATGTGATTTTCTCTCAGATCAAGTCTGTTAACACATCGGTGTGTTAAAAGGTATGAATCACACTTAATTAGATTTAGTGTGATCCATTGTAAGTGACTCTGAGTTAAGTCCTCCCTCTGGGTTAAGTCCCATATAATAATGCCTAGGTTTTGATAAAGTTCCATGAGAACATTATCAATAAGATATTCATTAAATCAATCACGAGGAAGTCGCATATTTACTCGAATTTCGTGAGACGAAAAGTCGAGTTAAGACATCATAACCGATGATGACTTAGTCAACTTCTAGGATGAAATCCGGAGTAGTAACTCCGATTTAAAACTTGATGAAGGTCCGTGTGCGTAAATAAATTTGAGAATTTAGTTTACGTGCCCAAGGAAAATGTTTCCTCACTTTCTGCAAGTAAATCTTTAAAAGATTGGTGCAGAAAGAAAATAGTGAAGTACAATCTTGTTGGTCGAGAACGGTTTTCATCCTAATTTCTTTAAAACGGATTATGATGAAACCGGTTTCGCCAACAGATGTGTACAGATCTACTCGGACCAAACTCGATGTAAACGCTTAGGTTGACCATGAAAATTTGCGCATTCACTTATAAGTTCGTTTTTCTAAATATGATTTAGACGAACCAACTTATATGAATTAGCCAGATGGTTTTCAAGGTCAGTGGGAGCGTACAAATTACATGCGAATCATCAAAGGGATGGAACATATATTTTGACAAAGTAATCAAAAGGTTTGATACTTTATCAATAATAGATATGAACCATTTAAAATGACCATTAACAAATTTAAAATTATTATCGTAAGGAACGATAAACTGGATAAGATCCAAGTAAAATAAAATATTATGGATTCCGACAGACCAAATGAATTATTTGAATAAGATTCAAATGGTTGGTCTGACATGAACATAGAAACCCCTTAAGTCTATAGAGTAGACGGTCTTAGCAGATCCACTCACGAAGGCTCTATCACATGAAGTCGGGAAAACTTATGTGTAAAAACGATATTAGATATCGAGATAAATGGGCCTGAGTGCAAGTGGGAGATGTAGGAATATGATGCCCTCAAGGCCATTTATTCCTGTGTGAATAGCACAAACATCTTGTTCGAAATAACAGTAAGCTGTTTGGTAATAATTTATCTAAGTTATATTGTAATGTAGTAAACGTTAGATATTAACTTAGGTAAAGTCCTGAGACTTTATGCAAGGTCAAACGGGTATCGAGATGAGTATCTCGATCATGGAGAAACGTTTGACCGTCAGTAGCATAAGTCTGAAATGGTTCGTGGTCGTAGATGTTTCGAGACAAGGATATCGAAACATCGGATAGACCATTGTGTCTTAGTCTTCACCGTTTAGCGGTGGCGATGATCTCATGATCGTTTGACTTGGCGAAGTCAAAGACGAGACACAGGTGCTCATTAGAATGAGTTCACTGAACGATCCACTAGAGTTATCATATGGTTATATTGACCAATCTGTCAGTGATAACTCTGAGTGATGATAGGATAGTTGGTCTTTTGACTTGAGGTCATTTTGACGGACCTGTGCGTGAACGGTGCCACTTAGATCAACTGACCTAGCTTCGAGGCAAGGCCTGTCGAAAGGTCTTTTGATTGGGTATCACTTGAAACGTACGAGGCGAGTAATGACCAAGAGAGGATTCGTCTCTCCCGGTCAATGGGAGTTAGTGTCGTAGAGTTAGTTCGGTCTTTAGTAAAAACTCTGCGCAGAGTATGTTGGAAGATGTCCAACATTAGTTGACTAAAGATCGATAGAAACTAACCGGAGTCAAGTTATTGGGGTTGACAGTTTGACCGTACCCCAGACTTGATCTACACGACACAGCTAAGACGAAAAGACTATAACTACGGAATTCATCACGGAAACAGTCAGGTGGTCCCGACAATACTCATGTCAATGAGTCAACCACATAATGATGATTCCTGAAGCAGGGACGGCAACCACTGCTCGTGGTCACTGCCGTATAGGGCTTCGAGCCCAACCTGTTGTAAGGGTCAGGCTGTAGGGTCTCACACAGAGTGTAACGCTTCGTCTAGTAATAGGTAGAAATCAGTTAGGGAGAATATTTTGCATTTTGATGCAAGGGATGAAATAATTGCATTTAATGCAATATGATAATTTAAGCTTAGATAGGGACTATTTTGTATTTGATGCAAAAGCGATTAAATGTGTATTAAATTGTTTAATACAATATTTAATAAAATAAACGCAAGGAAAAGTTCACGGGTAAGACGGGAATGTCCCGGTCTAGACCCAGGTTCGAACGGCGTCCAAATCGGACGCCAAACGCAAAAGTTATAGCCAAAACAATAAAGGCCCATGTTGACATCAGCCTGAGAGGCAGATTAAATCAAAAGGGGACAAGTTGGCAGGCCCATTGGGCCTGCCATTTATCTGGCACGGAGCCCGCGGGCGCTTTATAGCGCCCGCACTGTTCATGCGGGGCCCGCCCGCCTCCTGCGGGCGCGGGCCCCGCCCGCCCCAAATGCAGAGAGGCGCCCGCACAAGCGGGCGCCATTCTCCCGCCCGTGCAGAGCACGGGCCCGTGCTCTGCACGGGCTCTGCCTGCACAGGGCAGCGCACGCGCCTTGCGCGTGCGCTGCCGCCTGAAGCGCGGGTGGGGCCCACGCGTGGGTCCCGCCTGCTGCTAGGGTTGGAGTGTTTTGGCGGCGGCTGGATTAGTTGTGAAATACAAGTTTGGGCTGATCTTTGGACGATCAATTGGAGGGTCAAACGACCTCCGATTGACGAACGGTTTTTTCCTATGCGTTCACCGTTGAACGCTTGTCGTATTGATAGGTTGTATCAATCCTGAAGCTCAACGGTGAGTGAGTTAAAATTCACGGAAGTTTGCACTTTGTGAAGTGCAAACTAACTTGATTTTAATTAACCCAATAATTAGTCCCACATCGGATTTTGAGAAAAGGGGAGAGTCCGCCGCCTATATAAATAGGGGTCTCCCCCCTTTCTCAAAACTCGTCCCAAGCTCTAGATCTGAGCGGCTCTCGTAAATGTTGGAGCACGCTCGGATCTAAGCTTAAATAAATATTTCTCTATCTCCCTAAATTTCTACCTTACTCCTGCGGGCTCTAGCAAAGCCACAAAGGAGTTCGGATTCTGGATCCGAAATCTTGGCGGAGGTTTCACTCGCGTGAAACTTTCTTCGGCGGTTGGTTGGCTCGGCGGCACGGGGATTGATCGCCTCGGGATGCGGAGCGGTTCGAGGAGCGGTTCAAGGAGCGGCTCGGCGTGGGACGGGAGCAGCTCGGAAGACGGCGCGGAACATCTCGCCTGCTCCAGGGCTGAGATTCCGGGTATGTGGTTAAAGTATTTTATTAGCATTAGTTTAGTTTAATCGCAGTAGGCTAGATCCTTCTTGGGATGGTCAGACCCATCCCAAGTCGGCATAGATCTTGGCATAGGGTCTTGGACCTTAGGGCCAAGTTAAAAATGTTTTAACTTGCATGTTAATTAAGATTAACTGTTTTTCTTCCGCTGCTTTTGATTTTCCTGTCTATGTTCCGTCCGACTTAGGACGGGACTAGAGTTTTTATGCCCTAAGGGAACGCCCAATTCCCAACAGTTGGGACGACCGAACCAGGGTAAATCTGTTGTGTACTCTGTGTCTGCTTTTTATTTACCCTGTTGTTGCTATAACTGCGTGTGCTTATTCATGGGTTGCACGAATTATTTTTAAAAAATCCTATTCACCCCCCCTCTAGGCTAGGATCCAGATCCAACAAGTGGTATCGGAGCAGGTTTTAGGATCTAGCCTAGGATTGACCATGAATAACCATATGGATAGTGCTTTTGCTGAGGGTCAGTCTGTTTCCCGTCCCCCTAGGTTTAACGGAGGTGATTATGCTTATTGGAAAAATCGTATGAAAATCTACCTTATTTCTGTTGATTACAAGGCTTGGCAAATAATTGAAAAAGGATATAAACTGCCTGTAATTAAAGTAGAAAATGCTGAGATTGAAAAACCAAATGACAAATGGGATGATAATGATTGGAAATCTTATTCTTTAAATGCTAAAGCTATGAATGCTCTCATTTGTGCACTTGATAAATCTGAATATAATAGAATCTCACATTGTCTAACTGCGCAGGAGATATGGCATACTTTGGAGGTGACGCACGAGGGAACGTCACAGGTGAAGGAGTCTAGACTTGCACTTCTGAGCACAGAGTACGAGGGATTTCGCATGCTACCATCAGAGACCATATCAGAGATGTTTGCGAGATTCACCAACATCGTCTACAAGTCTAGCTCGCTCGGTAAGCCATATTCTAGACTTGAACAGGTGAGAAAGATATTAAGAGCACTGCCAAGCTCTTTCAGACCAAAGGTCACCGCCATCCAGGAAGCAAAGGTATTGTCTCAATTGAAGGTGGAGGACCTTATTGGTAATTTGATGTCCCATGAGTTGGAACTACAAAATGTTGAAGCAAGAGAGAAACCTGAGGAGAAAGAGAAAGCCATAAAGCCCCTTGCTTTGCAAGCTAGCGAAGAAGAGGATGATGATGAAGACATAGCGCTAATGGTGAGAAACTTCAGGAAGTTCATCAAGACCAAGCATGGGAGAAACGAAATGGCACCCAGGTTTAATCGTTCTAACTTTAATAATTCTTCCAAGCAATTTAATGATCAGAAATCTACTGATAGAATGCAATGTTTTAAATGCAAGGGAAGAGGACATCTGATGAAGGATTGCCCAAATGAAACTGCTCAGCTCGCTAAAGGAAAAGGAAAAGCGAAGGTATTAACATGGGATATGGATAGCGAAGCTGAAAGCGAGGAGGAACATGAAGCACATTCTTGCATGGCTTTGATGGGCATCCAAGATGAGACACCGCCAGGTAGCAAAGCTGAACTTCTTAAAATTTGTGAAGAAATGCAAAATCAAATAGTAGATCATGAGTTCACTATTGAATGTCTCCAAAATCAAAACTATGACATGCAAGTTAGAGATGATAAGGTGTTTAAAGAGAATGAAAAACTTAAAATTGAACTTAATGCATGTAAGTCTACTATTGAAATCATGAAGAAGGAAAAAGAAAGCTTTGATGAAAATGCTCCTTGTATTTCGTGTTCCTCTTTATTAAATCAAAATAGCATGCTTAAACAAGATTTAATGAAGCTCGAAGCTGAAAAAGAATATGAAATAAGAGAGCTTAAGGATAAATTTTGCATGCTAGATAATGACTTTAAAAGAAAAATGATTGAATTCGAGAAGAAGGAAGAGGAAAACAAGAGGGTTTTTATAAGTAAATGCACGATGCTTGTGGAAGAGAATAAACAATTAAAAATCAAAGTCTCTCATCTTGAATTGGCCATTAAGAAATTCTCTATAGGAAAACAATCGTTGGACACTATTTTAGAGAATCAATTATATGACAATAATAGAAGAGGACTTGGTTTTGGTCTGAAAAACGTTGAAAAGCAAAAATTCAAGAAATTCCACAATATACCCTCTATTGCAAAGAACAAATATGCAAAGTGCTTTACTTGTGATAGTGTAGGCCACACTTCATATTATTGCAAATTTAGGAACACTAATATCAAGTTTAAACAAGTGTGGGTTCCTAAAACAATATTGGCTAACACTAGTGGACCTTGTTGGATTCCAAGGTCACACTTAACACCTTTCATGTAGGTGTGATGGAGTTTTGACGAGGAGCGATATATTCAATGTCTCATTCTTTTAGCTCCTTCGTCAAATAGCGACAAGAAGGTATAATTTTTATCCCTCTTTGCATTTCATTGCATACCTTCATAGATTCTTGTGTGTGCTTGATTTATTTTGTTTTGTGTGCTTGCATGGATGATTTTTAATGTTTTTATTTCTGAAAAAAATTGAAAAATCAAAAATCAAAAAAAATTGTGCTTATTGATTATCCTTTTATGAATCTCTTAAGTGGTATTGTATGAATGATCAATCTATCCCTTGTAGAAGTCAATTCATTATTGTTGTAGCTACGTGAACATGATGTTATTCTTATTAGTAGCCATGCCATGTCTCATAATTTTTAAACTTGACTTCTACACCTACATTTGCACTTTCACGATATTTGACTTTTTAGTACTTTTGGAGATTCTTTTGAAGAATAATGGAAAGTGAATGTAGGAATGATTAATTTCTGAAAATTTCTAAGGGATATGAAGTGTTTAGCCATGAATAAAAAATTGAGCACAAAAGAATTTAAAAAATATATATTATTTGCTCCGTATGAAAAATGGATACACTTCATGGCTAATACACAACCCACGAGTATCCAACTTGTGCTACATGGGTAATCATTAGCGTTGGTGTATATAACTCGTCAAGCAATGCCTCCCCACATTTAAAAGTCCTTTAGGCTATGTTTTGGGGTTCGGTAACTTGAACTCATCTTTGATGAGGTGGGAAAAATCAATCCTAGCGATATTCATGAAAATTGGAAAATGTGGATTGATTTGGTTGAATATCTGAAATTGAATCTCCTCTTGCACTTTATTGTCTATATCATTACACTTACACAAAGGTGGAGAAGTCTTGTTATGAAATTCTATGAACTTGAACTGCCTATTATTTGGAATACTCATGCAAATCGCACGCTATTTTTAATAATGATTTATTTTTGCATGGAATATTTTTGTGACTTCATTAATCCACTTTTGGTGATTACAAAGGGGGAGAAAGAAAAGACTTTGATGTCTGGTATTATTTGTTGAAGGGGGAGCTTGAAAAATACTTGATTATATGGTGAAGGGGGAGCTTGAGAGAAGGGGGAGCATGCTATTGTATTTGTTATTAGCTTGTGCATGCCTTGTTGTAGTGCTTGACTAGTCATCTCATGATTCATATTGCATTACACCCTTCAACACACTTCACACACTCATTTCTATTATTAGCTTGTGCATGCCTTGTTGTAGTGCTTGACTAGTCATCTCATGATTCATATTGCATTACACCCTTCAACACACTTCACACACTCATTTCTATTGCTCAAATCTTTTATGTGTTTGTCATCACCAAAAGGGGGAGATTGTTGGACACAACGATCTAGGATCTTTGGTTTGATGATGACAAACGTGTGCGAACTATTTAACATGTGTGTTAAGTATTATCAGGAGGATTAACCGAATTGAGGAGGCACAACAATTAGTGGAAGAGCCTCTCTCATCAACTCTTATTGGAGAAAATAGCAAAAGGAGGCCAAAGCAAATGCATTTTGTTTTCGCACTTAGCATTTAATAATTCATTTGTCTTGGAGTTTTGATTCACCACTTACTATGGCTTGGCTTTGCAGGCACTTGCTTAAGATGTGATGATTAATCAAAAGAGAGATGCTTAGCCACTTAAGTATTTGAAGAAGCAAAAGTGTGGCTGAGAACTAGTAATACAAAATGAATTAAATAAGGGGTTTTAATATGATAGAGGGTAGTAGCCACGTACACAAAAATTAAAGGGCAAAGGGTGTTTGTGTAATTTACTTTCAAACCTAGGTTGGCTAGATAAATCTATATAAAGGGACATGTGCTGCTCTTGCCTTGCGAAGTGCGGCGTTAATCAAAAACGGGGCTCACCCAAAAATTATCATCAAAGGAGGCAGCCGACATCAATGCACAAGGAGCACTTCGAAAATTTCTAAGACCAAGCCGCCGGCTAAAGTCGTTGTCGCTGCGATATCTACGTCTTCAAACTGCGTTATCTTCAAGCCGTGGAAGCACGCAACAACCTCGGCTTCAGGCCCAACACAAGACGCGGCATATGCAACAAGAGGAAAACGCATGGCCGTTTGGTTGGAGGCACAGACATGAAGGAGAAAAAGAAATATATGAGAGAATGAATCAATTATTGGATTAATGTGTTCCAATGTTTTTAAAGCTTTAATTCTTCTCCACTAACTTTTTTTTTCTTGCAGGAACTGACGTTGGCTTGCAAATTGAGGCCACTAATATTCAAAGAGACAAGAGACATTAAAAATGCTTTCATCCTTTACCCAAACACTCACATCAAGGATCAAGGGCTGAGACTCTCACCCACAAAGAATACAAGAGAAAGCAAAGGTAAGTGTTGCATTAAATTATCAAATTATCTCACATATTTTGTGCTTTTGTTTTGCAGGGAACCCACGCACCTTCCAAGACTTTTGAGCCATCTACCCTTTGATTTTGAGTTGCCTTGTGCCTGTTGGTTGAACGCATAGGACAGAGAGGTGTCAAATTTCACAAGGGGCTTAGTATTTGATTTGTTGAGGAGACATGCAACAAAAGGCCGAATTGTGTGACAACCCCTCCTTGTACATGCCGCAACATTGAAGTACAAGGCCGCAACTTTCAGAGAGCTCGTTGACGTATCGTTGAGGTGCTGAGGTGACGTGACAAGACGACTACTTATTGCCAGACGAAAGCTGGCCTGTGCTGATTGACGAAGACGACGCCACTATACAAACTGAGCCTTCTAAACTCTGTTGTTTATTATTTTGTGTAATAGTTGCTAGATCTTCGTAGGGGAACCTTTTACCATATTTGGGAACTTTGGGACTTGTCTAGTTGGGACTAGACAAGTGGGACCCAGCTAGTTTGGGACTAGCTGGTAGAAAGCATTACTAGGATTGATAGTGAGAGGAAACACTGTGTGTGGGGTACTGAGAGCCTGGCGAGTGTAGAGACGTAGAGGGTGCTCTGAGCGTGCTCTAACTTGTGGTTTTGTACCTATTGCGCTATTCAATACTAGTTCTGCTTTGGGGGCTGGAGTAGGTCGTTGGGACGACCGAACCAGGGTAAATCTGTTGTGTACTCTGTGTCTGCTTTTTATTTACCCTGTTGTTGCTATAACTGCGTGTGCTTATTCATGGGTTGCACGAATTATTTTTAAAAAAGCCTATTCACCCCCCCTCTAGGCTAGGATCCAGATCCAACACACTCTAACTCTAAAATATGAGCGATTTGAAGTTCTTCATGAGTGACTTACTCCAAGATCAACGATTTAAGGAAGAGGCTAGAAAATCACGACGAAACGATCGAAAACGAAAGCTACGTAGACGAAAACCACACCTAAGGAGAAAATCCTCCAAAACATATATATATAATATAGATAATCCAAATACATGAAAAACCAGTCGTTACATCCTCCCCAACTTAAGAAAAATTCCGTCCTCGGAATTTCCCAACACTCACGTGTCCGGGAACAAAAGTGGGTAGCGCTCTCGCATCTCATCCTCATTCTCCCAAGTAGACTCTCCTGGCGAGCCGTGTCACCACATTACCCTCACAAGATTGACAACCTTGTTCCGGAGCAACTTCTGACACCTGTCCAGAATCTGCACTGGCTGCTGGTCATACGTCATATCAGGGCGAACGGTAATCTCCGAGAAATCCACAGCATGAGATAGATCGCTAATGTATCGACGAAGCTGTGACACATGGAAAACATTGTGAACTCCTTCCAAAGATGGCGGCAAGGCCAAGCGGTAGGCTACCTCGCCAACTCTCTCCAGAATGTCAAACGGTCCAATGTATCGCGGGCTCAACTTCCCTTGCTTCCCAAAGCGAATCACACCACGATTCGGGGAAATCTTCAAGAACACATGGTCGCCCGGCTGAAACTCCAAAGAACGGCGTTTAGCATCCGCCCAATGCTTAAAACGGTCCTGAGCAATCCTCAACTTCTCCCGAATATTCCTGACAACATCCACGGCCTCCACAATCATCTCAGGTCCTAACAGCTCCCGATCACCAACGTCATCCCAACTCAATGGCGATCGACATTTCCTCCCATAAAGCGCGACGAAAGGCGCCATGCCAATACTCGCCTGGAAGCTGTTGTTGTAGGAAAACTCCACCAGATGTAGATGGTCCTCCCACGAACCCTTGAAATCCAACATGCACGCCCTCAGCATGCATGTTGGCGATGTCTCGCTGGTCGGCCGAGTGGCTCCTCCACTCGGCCGAGTGGGACACAAAAAATGCCCAAACTGCTTAATTTGGCCTCCCCGTCGCTCCTGCGGCGTCCATTCTTCTTCCGCTCCTCTCCAACAACAAAATACTCCTCGGGGAGGTCGTTGGTGGCCGTCTAGCGTAAGCGTATCTCGAGATCACTCCAAATCGCGCCAAATCACCTGAAATGCGACAAAAACAACAAAACGTGAAAAGCATCGCAATATCGTCGATAAATCGTAAAAGACGTGATTTGGGCGATCTAAATGGCATGCAAACATGCGGAAAAAAGGTGTAAAATAAGGAGTGATCATCCTCCAAGATCTGAATCGTCCTCTCGGACTGGCCATTTGTCTGCGGATGGTACGCCGTGCTGAAACTCAGACGTGTACCCAAACTCTTCTGCAAACTCTGCCAGAACTGAGATGTGAACCTTGTGTCTCTGTCTGACACTATACTCACAGGGACTCCGTGAAGTCGTACGATCTCCTGCACGATTCACGTTACATCACTATCTAAACTAGGAAAAGGAAATAGAAACGGAGAGTAAAAGAATTTACCTCCATGTATCTCCTCACTAGCGCCTTAATGGACTGTCCCACTCAGAATGGAATAAAGTGCATGGATTTGGTCAATCGATCTACGATCACCCAAATCGTGTCATTCTGCTTCGGACTCCGAGGTAGTCCAGTCACGAAATCCATAGTGATGTGTTGCCACTTCCACTCTGGAATCGGAAGCGGTTGTAGCAACCCTGCCGTACGCTGATGCTCCGCCTTCACTTGCTGGCAAACCAAGCACTTGGCTACACTCCGAGCCACACTCCTCTTCATACCATGCCACCAAAAGTTCAGACGAAGATCCTTGTACATCTTGGTCCCACCAGGATGCATAGAATACGGCGAACTGTGTGCCTCCACCAACAACTCCTCTCTGATATCCCCAGCTGGCACACACAACCTGGCTCCAAACCTCAGCGAGCCATCCTCATGAATCAAAAAGTCAGTCCGCAAACCGGCTTCCACCTGCTCCCGAATCTTTACCAGCTTCGGATCTCCAGCCTGACCAGCCTTGATCCTATCCACAATCGACGACTGAATCTGCATACTCATCAACGACGAAGCCTCTCCAGGAAGAACAATCTCAAATCCAGACTCTCAAAAATCCTGCTGCAATCTCCACTACGAAGTCAACAACATCACCGCTGGAAGCCTACTCAGCGCATCAGGAACCACATTCACCTTGCCAGGGTGATACTGCAAATCAATCTCATAATCCGACATGAGCTCCAACCATCGACGCTGTCGCATGTTGAGCTCCTTCTGAGTAAAAATATACTTCAAGCTTTTGTGATCGGTGAAGATCTTCACTTTCTCACTCAGCAGGAAGTGCCTCCAAATCTTGAGCGCAAACATGACAGCAGCCAACTCCAAGTCGTGTGTCGGGTAATTCTTCTCATGAGTCTTGAGCTGACGCGAAGCATATGCCACAACATGCCCGTGCTGATGCAACACACAACCGAGACCCTTGCCAGAAGCATCGCAAAAGATCTCAAATCCTCCACTGCGATCAGGCACAACAAGAATAGGGGCAGTCGTCAATCTCTCTCTCAGAACACCAAAAGCATTCTTACAATCACCCGACCAAACAAAAGGTACATCCGTCCGCGTCAATCTGGTCATCGGCTCGGCAATACGGGAAAAGTCCTTAATGAAGCGCCGATAGTAACCAGCAAGTCCAAGGAAACTCCGGATCTCAGAAGCTGACTGCGGAACAGGCCACTCTCTGATGGCCCTAATCTTCTCGGGATCCACTGAAATACCATCTCCAGTCACCACATGCCCGAGAAAAGCAACTCTGTCTAGCCAAAACTCGCACTTCGAAAACTTAGCATACAAACGATGCTTCCTTAAAATCTCCAACACTGTCCTCAAGTGCGAGGCATGCTCCTCCTCTGACTTTGAATAGATCAGAATGTCGTCAATAAAGATAACGACAAACTTATCTAAAAAGTCATAGAAGATCAGATTCATCAGATTGCGGGTGCATTGGTTACGCCGAAAGGCATAACCACAAACTCGTAGTGCCCATACTTCGTCCTGAATGTTGTCTTCGGAACATCTTCCTTCTTCACCTTCAGCTGATGATAACCACTCCTCAGATCCAACTTCAAAAACACCCTCGAACCTCCAAGCTGATCAAAAATATCATCGATGCGAGGCAACGGGTATTTATTCTTGATGGTCACCGCATTTAGCTCCCGATAGTCCACGCACATGCGACGCGAACCATCCTTCTTCTTCACTAGCAGCACCGGTGCTCCCCACGGAGACACACTAGGATTGATATAACCCTTCTTCAAAAGCTCATCCAGCTGCTTCCGCAATTCCTCCAACTCAGCTGGTGACATACGATACGGCGCCTTCGAAATCGGCTGTGCTCCGGGAATAAGATCAATAAAAAACTCCAGAGCTCGATCAGGTGGCAATCCAGACATCTCCTCAGGGAAGACGTCATCGAATTCAAGCACTACAGTAGGCCTCTCCAGCTCCATCTGCATAGCCACAACCTCCACCGGTCTCGCCTGAAATCTGACAGGGCCAAGCGAACTGTTACCTCGGCTGAACTCAAATACTGGATGCCCGAGAATCTCGAACACCACCTTCTTCCTCCGACAGTCGATCGTAGCATAGAAGCTCACAAGCCAATCCATCCCAAGGATCGCATCGTAATTGATGATGTCGTGGACAATGAAATCAGCGTAAAGCTCATGTCCACAAACCACCAACGGGCAAGAATTGCAACCAAGATGCACAGAGACCACGCCATTCCCTGTAACGATATTCCAACTCTTGGAAAGAGGGGACATCGACAAGGAATGCTTCTCCATGAAGCGTCGTGCCAAAATGCACATCGATGCACCTGAGTCAAAGAGGACTCGTGCAGGAAATGTGCACACCAAAATCACACCTACAAACAGTCTAACAATCAAGCCCTAGTCTAGCAAACAATCATGTACAAGCAATTAACATAATCTAACAAACAAAACCAACTAAGAAGGAACAGCTAGATTGAGGATTACCTGTGATAACCTCATCCACAGCCTCGCTCTCCACCTCGGTCATCAGAAAAGCCTGCCTCCTCGGCGGAAAAGCCTGCTGAAAAGCCTGCCTCTGTGGAACAAGAGCTGCTCCACGTCCAGCAG
>JAULAV010003377.1:0-21000 GCA_030789695.1 Scilla litardierei
AGATTTGGAGGCACTTCCTGCTAAGTGAGAAGGTGAAGATCTTCACCGATCACAAAAGCTTGAAGTATATCTTTACTCAGAAGGAGCTCAACATGCGACAGCGTCGATGGTTGGAGCTCATGGCAGACTATGAGATTGACTTGCAGTATCACCCCGGCAAGGTGAATGTAGTTCCGGATGCGCTGAGCAGACTTCCAGCGGTGATGATGTTGACCTCGCAGTGGAGATTGCAGCAGGATTTTTGCGAGACCGGTATCGAGATCATTCTTCCTGGAGAGACTTCTTCGATGATGAGCATGCAGATACAATCGACGATCGTGGATAGGATCAAGGCTGGACAGGCTGGAGATGCTAAGCTGGCGAAGATTCGGGAGCATGTGGAAGCCGGTCTGCGGACTGACTTTTTGATCCACGAGGATGGTTCGTTGAGATTCGGAGCCAGGCTGTGTGTGCCAGCTGGAGATATCAGAGAGGAATTATTGGTGGAGGCACACAGTTCGCCGTATTCTGTGCATCCTGGTGGGACCAAGATGTACAAGGATCTTCGTCTGAACTTTTGGTGGCATGGAATGAAGAGGAGTGTGGCTCGGAGTGTAGCCAAGTGTTTGGTTTGCCAACAAGTAAAGGTGGAGCATTAGCGTACGGCAGGGTTGCTACAACCGCTTCTGATTCCGGAGTGGAAGTGGCAGCACATCACTATGGATTTCGTGACTGGACTACCTCGGAGTCCGAAGCAGAACGACGCGATTTGGGTGATCGTAGACCGGTTGACCAAATCTGCGCACTTTATTCCTTTCCGAGTAGGACAGTCTACCTAGACGCTAGCGAGGAGATATATGGAGGTAAATTCGTTTACTCT
Source organism: Scilla litardierei (assembly GCA_030789695.1). Taxonomy (NCBI): domain Eukaryota; kingdom Viridiplantae; phylum Streptophyta; class Magnoliopsida; order Asparagales; family Asparagaceae; genus Scilla; species Scilla litardierei. The sequence goes on from JAULAV010003377.1 coordinate 860, forward strand.
CTGTTTCTATTTCCTTTTACTAGTTTAGATAGTGATGTAACGTGAATCGTGCAGGAGATCGTACGACTTCACGGAGTCCCCGTGAGTATCGTGTCGGACAGAGACACGAGATTCACATCTCAGTTTTGGCAGAGTCTGCAGAAGAGCTTGGGTACGAGTCTGAGTTTCAGCACGGCGTACCACCCGCAGACGAATGGCCAGTCCGAGAGGACGATTCAGATTCTGGAGGATATGTTGCGAGCTTGCATGTTGGACTTTAAGGGATCTTGGGAGGATCATCTCCATCACGTTGAGTTTGCCTACAATAACAGCTACAAGGCGAGTATTGGAATGGCGCCTTTCGCCGCGCTATATGGAAAGAAATGTCGATTGCCACTGAGCTGGGATGACATTGGAGATCGGGAGCTGTTAGGACCGGAGATGATCGTGGAGGCCGTGGATGTTATGAGGAATATTCGAGAGAAGCTGAGGATTGCGCAGGACCGTTTCAAGCATTGGGCAGATGCTAAACGGAGGCCTTTGGAGTTTCAGCCTGGCGATCATGTATTCCTGAAGATTTCTCCGAACCGCGGAGTTATTCGATTCGGGAAGAGAGGCAAGCTGAGTCCGAGGTTTATTGGACCGTTCGATGTTCTGGAGAGGGTTGGAGCTGTGGCTTATCGCTTGGCGTTGCCACCGTCGCTTGTGGGAGTTCACGACGTATTTCACGTATCTCAGTTACGTCGATACGTTAGTGATCCCTCTCACGCTGTGGATTTCTCGGAGATTACGGTTCGTCCGGATCTGTCTTATGATCAGCAGCCCGTTGAGATTCTGGATCGTCGACAGAAGCAGCTGAGGAATAAGACCGTCGACTTGGTTCGAGTGCAGTGGCGTCACGGTTCCCCTGGTGAGTCTACCTGGGAGCGTGAAGATGAGATGAGAGAGCGCTTCCCGCACCTTTTCCTGAGCGGTGCTTGATGTTGATTCCGAGGACGGAATCATTTCTAAGGTGGGGAGGATGTAACGGTACGTTTTCGTTGTACTTTGTTCGTGCACGTGCTTTTGGTCGTGCACGTGTTTATTTTAGATTTTGTTTGATTGTGAACGCTTTTGTGTGATATGCCGTTGTGAACGTCTCTGAGAGTATTAAATAGTGGCACTATCTTGGAACGACACTTCTCGAGTCGTTTTTCCACAATTTAAACTTACTCGATGAGACGTGACGATTTTCACTTTTGACGGGAGACGTTTCTATTTTTAGTCTCGTCGTCCGACGTCGAATTTGAGATCCGTCTTCTTAGTTAGCTCACATTCGTCATCACGATCACCACGATATTTATTTTATAATTTTCGGAGTTTATTTGACCACTTTTATATTTTTAACAAGTTTTATATTATTTTTAATAATTAATTTATAAATTATTTTCGGTTAAATAAAATTTATTTGAGTTTTAAACGTATTAAAGAATTTTTGAGCCAATTTCCAGCTCATTTGGACCAAGTGAAATCCTAGGGTGAGTTGGAGAAGTTGAATTTCAAATTTTAAATTATTTTAAACTTCTAATCCTATTAGATTTAGCCCTAGACCAAGTCAACCCATCTACACTATATAAACAACCCCTAGGAAGACCTATTTTCACAAGAAATTAGTCCTAGCCTCTTCCAAACTCGAAATTGGACGTTGCGACGATTCGTCGCAACGTTGCGACGTTCAGCCACCGTACGACCGAAGGAAACGCCTCCGTTCCCCCACTCCGACCGAAGCCCCGCCCCGCATCCTAGCCGCTCCGCATCGCAGCACAGCGCTCCGCTTGCCGCCCGCTCGGTTCCCTCGGTCTGACCGAGGGATTGGCCCGCACCCGCTTGTCGCCCCGCTCGACACCGTCGCCCGCTTGTCACCCCGCATCGCTCCGCGTCTGACCGATCGCCCCGCCCGCAGCGACCGACGCTTGCAACGTTGCAACGTTGCAACGTCGCAGGCCCTCTCTCCAAGCGCACGACCGACCGCTCCCATCGATCTGACCGAAGGAGGCCCTCGCACCCGCGCTGCTGCACAGCCCCAAGCGTCGCACAACGCCGTTCCTAGTGTCTGACCGAGAGATCTCCCCGCACCGAGGCTGTACGACCGAGAGTCATTCGTCGCAACCCCGTAACCGTCGCACCACTTGCCTCCGTGGGCCCCCCCAAGTTCTCCAGAGGTATTGTGGGTCCCCCAAAGGTCTCTAGGACTACTGTGGGCCCCACCTAGGTGTGTTCTCTTCGACGACTTGCCGCGTACGACGTCATCGCACGTCGTAGCCCGTCGTCACACGTGCGAGCTTTGGAATCTAGAATCGTCGCCCGGGTGATTGCTCTGAAATTTCCAGCGAGGAATCTAATTGGAATCTGGACTTGGAGCGCGATCTTATTGTTCCAACCCCCGGCGTCGCTACCCGACGCCGGTGTAGCTTTCGCGTCGTGTTGAGGTAACGTTTTGCACCCCTAGGACCCCCAACCCAATTGCATGCTAATCAAGACTAAAAATCAGTATTTTAAAGCATTTTAAATGTTTTAGCAATCACTAATCAAGATTAATAAAACGGATGTAGGCCGGTGGACTTGTGCACGTAGGAATCATGACTTTGGACTCGTTGGACGGTGTTTTCTTGACGTGATAGTTGCAGGCAAGTGAAACTTGCCAAATCTTGTTTCGGGCCATGTTTTTAGGCCACTTACTTGTTTCTAGCGTAAAAGAGACTAGTCAGTGAAATGATAGCTGACTAGACGCCTACTTGATCTAGTTTGACAACGAAACTAGATCCGTCACCTAATTGATCTAGCATAACAACGAAGCTAGATCCAACCTTTAAACTTGTTGTTCATGCATACTAAACTGTCACGTTTACTTTCTTTACCTGTACGCTTTACTACCTTGCCATGTCATGTCATCCATGCATTAAATGTCGCATCCGTAGCACACGCTACACTACTTGTACTTCCTTGTCCAGCTAGGTGCACCCCTATGCCATACTTGTTAAAAACACTTCCTGGCTCGTGATCCAGAAGCGAGCATTCCAAGTTCGGGGGTAAGGCCCTGGCTCGATACACGTGGAGGGGTAGGGATAAACGGTTACTTGAGCTTAGGAGTTGGCCCGCGCAGCCACTCTAGCCAAAAGACGGAATCTCTGTGCACGAGGTGCTTACTTTCCTTGTCTTGTACTTGTCTTGTGAATGCCATGCCATGCTCGTACTTTACTTTACTTTACTTTACTTGTTGCACTCATTACTTTAACTGCCATGTCATCGCATCATGCTAGAACTGCTAGGTTGCTTTACTTTCACCTACTTTCATTTTCCTTGCACAAGTCTTCCAGACTTGCTGACATGTGCCCCTTGCTCTTTTGGGTGTCACATGTTAGACCCTGAGCCAGAGACAGTTGCTGAGGACGAGGTGTTTGCTGACGTTGAGCCCGAGCCTACGTTCGTCGAGGAGTTCGAGGACACCGGAGACCAGTCTTAGGGACTGATTTTACTTGCTTTGCTTTAGGTTGCTGTTAGTTGTCGGTGCTTGCACCATTTCTTTGTTTTCGTACTTTGTACTTTTGTTGGCCATGCTGGGCCTCTTTTAGACTCTTTTATTTTAGCCTGGTGGCTTTTTCTGCGATGTTGAGATTTAGTATTATGGATATTCTGAGATGTTTCTTTGTCTCTTTTCGTTATTATTATCTTTGTTTCGTTTCGCGTTGCAAGGACCTGCAGTTTAAAGTGATTGACGCTTATCGGACTTAAGCTTTGTAGCTTCAAGTCTGAGCGGACCTTCTCACGCTTCGCCTCCACATTTTTGGGAAGCGGGACGTGACACGCATGATTTGGAGTTGGCTGCCGTTGTGTTTGCTCTTAAGATTTGGAGGCACTTCCTGCTGAGTGTGAAAGTGAAGATTTTCACCGATCACAAAAGCTTGAAGTATATTTTCACTCAGAAGGAGCTCAACATGCGACAGCGTCGATGGTTGGAGCTTATGGCGGATTATGAGATTGATTTACAGTTTCACCCTGGCAAGGTGAATGTGGTTCCGGATGCTTTGAGTAGGCTTCCGGCGGTGATGATTTTGACCTCGCAGTGGAGATTGCAGCAGGTTTTTTGCGAGTCTGGCGTGGAGATTGTTCTTCCTGGGGAGACTTCTTCGTTGATGTACATGCAGGTACAGTCGACGATCGTGGATCGGATTAAGGCTGGCCAGGCTGAGGATCCGAAGCTGGTGAGGATTCGGGAGCAGGTGGAAGCCGGTCTGCGGACTGACTTTTTGATTCATGAGGATGGCTCGCTGAGGTTCGGAGCCAGGTTGTGTGTGCCAGCTGGGGATATCAGAGAGGAATTGATGGTGGAGGCACACAGTTCGCCGTATTCTGTGCATCCTGGTGGCACCAAGATGTACCAGGATCTTCGTCTGAATTATTGGTGGGATGGTATGAAGAGGAGTGTGGCTCGGAGTGTAGCCAAGTGCTTGGTTTGCCAGCAAGTGAAGGCGGAGCATCAGCGTACGGCCGGGTTGCTACAACCGCTTCTGATTCCGGAGTGGAAATGGCAACACATCACTATGGATTTCGTGACTGGACTACCTCGGAGTCTGAAGCAGAATGACGCGATTTGGGTGATCGTAGATCGATTGAACAAATCTGCGCACTTTATTCCGTTCCGAGTGGGACAGTCCACTGAGGCGCTAGCGAGGAGATATATGGAGGTAAAATTCTTTTACTCTCCGTTTTATTTCCTTTTCCTAGTTTGGATAGTGATGTAACGTGAATCGTGCAGGAGGTTGTGCGACTTCATGGAGTCCCCGTGAGTATCGTGTCTGACAGAGACACGAGGTTCACATCTCAGTTCTGGCAGAGTTTACAGAAGAGCTTGGGTACGCGTCTGAGTTTCAGCACGGCGTACCATCCGCAGACGGATGGCCAGTCCGAGAGGACGATTCAGAATTTGGAAGACATGCTGAGGGCGTGCATGTTGGATTTCAAGGGTTCGTGGGAGGACCATCTACATTTGGTGGAGTTCTCTTACAACAACAGCTTCCAGGCGAGTATTGGCATGGCGCCATTCGCTGCTCTTTATGGGAGGAAATGTCGATCGCCATTGAGTTGGGATGACATTGGTGATCGGGAGCTGTTGGGACCTGAGATGATCGTGGAGGCCGTGGAGATCGTCAGGAATATTCAGGAGAGGTTGAGGATTGCTCAGGACCGTTTTAAGCATTGGGCGGATGCTAAACGTCGTCCTTTGGAGTTTCAGCCGGGCGACCATGTGTTCTTGAAGATTTCCCCGAATCGCGGTGTGATTCGTTTCGGGAAGCGTGGGAAGTTGAGCCCGCGATACATTGGACCGTTTGACATTTTGGAGAGGGTTGGCGAGGTAGCGTATCGCTTGGCCTTACCGCCTTCTTTGGAAGGAGTTCACAATGTTTTCCATGTGTCGCAGCTTCGTCGATACATTAGCGATCCGTCTCATGCGGTAGATTTTTCGGAGATTACCGTTCGCCCCGATATGACGTATGACCAGCATCCAGTGCAGATTCTGGACAGGCGTCAGAAATCGCTTCGGAACAAGATTGTCAATCTTGTGAGGGTGATGTGGCGACACGGCTCACCTGGAGAGTCTACTTGGGAGAATGAGGATGAGATGCTAGAGCGTTTCCCACTTTTGTTTCCGGACTCGTGAGTATTGGAAAATTCCGAGGACGGAATTTTTCTTAAGTTGGGGAGGATGTAACGACTGCTTTTCATGTATCTGGATATAATATAATATAATATATGTTTTGGTGGATTTTCTCCTCGTGTGTGGTTTTCGTCTCCGTAGCTTTCATTTTTGATCGATTCGTCGTATTTTCTCGTTTCTTCCTTAGGATTGTCGATTTCGAAGTAAGTCATTCGTGAAGGACTTCACAACGGTCGTATCATAATATTAGATCAAGCCTAGGAGTCTTAGGAATCGATCCCGGAGCTCCGCGCTCCGTATCGGAACTTTTGTGCTCATTAGCCGGTATAAGAAGGGGCACCGACCGACTAGATGACGATCCAGTCGGTCGGCAATCTAGTTGGCTTTCTAAATTTCTCAGGAGTTACTGTTTATCGTTAGTCGGTCTAAGAACGTTGGTTGACCGACTAGGTTGCAAACTAGTCGGTCAGCAATGCTTCTTTAACCGACTAACACATCATCTTAATTTTAGTTGAGTTACTGTTTACTCTTAGTCGGTCTAAGAACGTTCATCGACCGACTAGATGCTAAACTAGTCGGTCAGTATTTGTTCATGGACCGACTAACTCTAAATCCTATTTTCGTTCAGGAGTTACTGTTTGCACTTAGTCGGTCTGCGTTGGTCGACCGACCGACTAGTTGCCAAACTAGTCGGTCAGTGGTTGCTCTTTGACCGACTAACCAGTGTTGAAACCCTAATTTCTGGGCAGCCGCCAGCCCAACCTATTTAAACCCAACCCAAACGTTTTTTTCTTCCTCAACACGACCCAAAACCCTAAAATCTTCCCCTTTGAGCCCCCATCTTCCTCCAAGCTTCATTCTTTCATTCCAAGCCCTAAATCCATCATCCAAACCATCCATCCACTCTTTCTACCTCTCATCTTCCCCAAAATCTCACCAAATCCATCAAAATCCCCAAATCCCCCAAAACCCTAGTTTCCCCAAACTTCTCCAATCTTCTCCAGATCTGAACCTAGGGTTCCCCGGAGTGTTTCTTCCGCCTCCTCTCGGTAAGAAATCGATCTACCGTTGTTTTCATAACCTATTTATATTTTTATGAAACCCTAATAAAATTTCATGTTGTTTGTTGTTTGTTTCCCCATAACAGCGATTTTCCCCGTAGATTAGCATCCGTGAGACGAAGTGGTCGTCATCCCCGGTGCTAGGCAAGTGAAACTTGCCACTTAGGGTTTAGGCCATGTTTTAGGCCATTTGCTTGTTGTAGGCGTAAAAGAGGCTAGGCGACGAAATGATACTCGCCTAGGCGCAAATTGGGGAACTAGCTTGACAACGAAGCTAGTTCCGACATATATCATGTTGCACAATTACCATGTCATGTTTACTTTCCATTAACGGCACGCAAATTAAATGTCATGTCATTGCATTTGGTGATCCCGTGATTGCGTAGCATCGCTACAATATTTGTGTTCCTGGCTCGTGACCAGAAGCGATCATATGAGTTGCTAACCCCAACCCTCGATATATTGAATTGTGAACTAAGAAACAAGCTCCCGTGCGGGGCAACCCTGGCTCACTTGCTGGGCTCATGTTCAGGGACCCTGGCTTGTTTACGTGTGGGATGGGGTAAGGGTTAAGCGGCCAGGCAACTGGGGGTCTGTTTGATCAACAACTGCAGTTGTTGTTGAATATTGGACTCCCCGGATTTGGTTTTGGATGATGAGCAAACATAAATAATTCATGAACTAACAATTTATGAGCGCAGTATTGGAGATCGTCGCCAATTTCACGAGAATATTCAAAGCGACATCTCAACACTTTCCAAAGCTCATATTCATGCCTAAAGCTTCGTTGAAGCTCCTGCAACGCTTTGGAAGTTATGAAGATTCAATCGAAGCTCTCAAAGACCGTTTATTAAGGTTTTATTTATAGTCTTTTAGTTTCGATTGATAGAATGTTAAGCCTTGAGTATATCTTACGTTTCTATCTTCATTACGCTCATTTCGTAGCTCTAGGATCCTTGCACAAGTTCATTCTAACTTCCTCGAAGCGTCGCGCTTCGATTCGGACTTTGTTGTGCATGTTAGTTGGTACAAGAACAAGTACTGACCGACTAGATGGTGATCTAGTCGGTCGGCAACTGTTCTTGGACCGACTAGTTTGATTCCTTAATTTCTTGGACTTTACTGTTTACAGTTAGTCGGTCTACGTTGACTCACCGACCGACTAGTTTGTGAACTAGTTTGTGAACTAGTCGGTCAGTGATACTTCTTTGACCGACTAGTTGAGACTTACTATTCACTCTAAAATTCTCCTAAGCTACTGTTTACCGTTAGTCGGTCTAAGAACGTTTGATGACCGACTAGTTGACAATCTAGTCGGTCAACTTTTGTTCTTGGACCGACTAAGTTAACTTGCCTTCAGACTAAGTTGTTTTGCCTCTTAGTCGGTCTACGTTCATTGGATGACCGACTAGTTGTGAAACTAGTCGGTCAGAAAGTGTTCTTGGACCGACTAGATTTCTAGGTCTGAAATTATCTTTCTTCTCAGATCTACTCTTAGTCGGTCCACGTTGTTTGGCTGACCGACTAGTTGATGAACTAGTCGGTCAGTGAGTGTTCTTTGACCGACTAATTCTCACAGATTTCTTTCCGTTGGAGAATGACCTAACTTGTTTTTATGGGTCCCTATAAATACGAACCTAGGTCATTTCTATCTTAGATAGAGCTTCCATTCAGAGATTCATTGTGTTCTAAAGAGATAGCTATTCTCCCTCAAATCTAAAGCTCTCTTCCTCACAAGAAACCCATTCTCTCTCATTTCTAGATCTAGAGAGAAGCTTGTTCTTGGTGAGCTCTTCAAGCTATTGCTTGATTCAAGTTTCCAAATCATCCCTAGGCACCCATTGCTGCTCATTTCCTTGGTGCTAGGGTTTGGTAACTTCATCTTCCTCAAATCCTTCATTCCACCTATTGGGTAAGAAAAACTCAAGGTATAGGATTTTGTGGTAAGCTTGTTTATTTCATATTAAACTCTTTAATATTGCTTTGTGATTCTCTCGGTTGTGAGAGAAGTTTGTGATCCCGGGTTGTGGGATTCACTTTGCCATTGCATGTATGATTTGATCTTGTGAAGGTTTTTCACAAGATATTCATAGTGGAAATCTTGAGTTAGGGTTTCTAACTCAAGTATCCGGAGGGGATCCGGGTGGTTGGGACGTAGAATCACCGGGAACAAGTCGGGGAGACTTGGGTGGATCCGAACCCATTAACATCGTTTGTTATCATTGTTAATTTCATTGTTGTCATTCAATTTAAGCTTCCGCAAATTGATTTGGTAGTTGTGTGCAATTTAATTTGGAATTATACGCCTTATTATTTTAAAGTACTATTCACCCCCCCTCTAGTACTTGTGTAGTAGCTGGTAGGGCATTACATTTGGTATCAGAGCCAGATACTCAGCTATGTCTGCCAACGACAACAAGACCGTGCCTCCACCTTCCAACTACGACACCTTCAGGAACCGTGAAGGAGCGTCATCGGTGATGGAAGGACATTTCTCTACAAGGCCTCCATTCTTCAACGGTACCAACTACGGGTACTGGAAATGTCGGATGGAAACCTTCCTCCGAAGTGCATCTTTATGGAGGACTACAATGAAGGAGTACATCGAGCCCGAAGAAGAAGATTTTGAGAAATGGACTACCGCGGAGGTCGTCGCGGAGGTAAGCAATGCCAAGGCAATGAACGCCTTGCAATGCGCATTGGAGCCCGAGGACTTCAATAAGATATGCACATGTAAGAGTGCATATCAAATTTGGAACTCTCTCCTCATACTACATGAAGGGACGAGTCGGGTAAGAGACTCTAAACTCGTAGTCGTAACCAAAGATTACGAAATGTTTCATATGCAACAGGGCGAGAAGATGAAAGAATATTACGCTCGCTTCGTTGACATAATAAACGAGTTAGAGGCCCTCGGCAAGATCTACACTCAAAAGGAGAAGTGCTTAAAGCTTATTGAAGGACTTCCCTCTTCTTGGGAAAAACGTACCTTCGCCATCGAGGAAGGTAATGACATGAACAAATATACCGTAGTTCAACTAATGGGTACTTTGATGTCATACGAGGTACGCAAAGATAGCAAGGTGAAGCTACAAGAAAAGATGAAGTCATATTTGAACCTAGATGCGCCTAAGAAAAAGGTGATTGCATTCAAGGCGGCTTCATCCACATCTTCCGATGATGAAGACTCGGAAAACGAGTTGGACTTGGAGTCCATGGCACTCATGGCCAAGAAGTTCAACCGTTTCTTCCGGAAAGGTAACTTCAAGACCAAAGGTAAATTTGGTTCTTCTAACGCCTCTTCCTCTCCTTTGTGTTTCAAGTGCAATAAGCCAGGACACATAAAAGAGGAGTGTCCTCTCAACAAACAAAAGGAGAAGTGGAAGGCGCCAAAATTCGATAAGTCCAAGAAATACAAAAAGGGGTACAAGAAAGGACTTGTCGGAGCAACATTCACCGACTCCGAGGATTCCTCAAGCGGAGAGTCGGATGATGAGAAAGTGGAGCAAGCACATATGTGCTTCATGGCAAGAGAGGAGAACGATCAAGGATCCTCCTCTTCCGATAATAGTAATGACGAAAGCGATGAGGTAACGATGGATGATCTTAGAAATGCTAACTCTCAACTTTGGTCAAAATACACTAAGTTAGTAAATAGATATACTAAGGTAAAAGATGACCTAGCTAGCATTCAAACATCGCCTAAGAATATCATCACCAACAACGACACCGTTGTTGAAGAGTTAAGAAATGAGATTGTGAATCTCAAATCTAAACTCGAACATGTTAGCATTGAGGATGCGGAAGAACATAAGATAGCGGATTTAACTTCTCAAAACTCAACCTTGAGTATTGAGAACGAGAATCTTAAATCTCGTGTTTATGTGCTCATATCGCAAGTATCCACTTTAGATACTTCAATGCGTTCTCTCAAAGAGAATTATGAGAACACATTAGGCCGAATCAATAGATTCAATAAAGGTAAGGACCATTTGGATAAAATCCTAAGTGACTTACTTCCGGCCAATCACCACATTGGTTTGGGGTATACGATGGGATGTCCATCCAAAGCGGCCACTACCTTTGTTAGGCCAACTTCCGGTGACTCTACGAGTGGTAGCCAACACTCTATTGGTAGTTCATCTACCAATGGTGCTTCCACCTCGTCCACACCCTCTTTCGGAAAGAAACCCACTATGGGTGGACCTCCAAAGAAGGGCCATGCTTATATGTACACAAATGCCATGCCACGTAGGAACACACGTCCTACTCCACCATCTCACACATATGATGATTTTTATGCAACACATTCTCGGGCACGTGCACACCAAGTGAGACACCCTCACGCACGTGTTCCCACACATGCATATGTTCACCCACCGCATCATATGAATAATTCTCGTCGTGCACCATTCCATCATGTCCCGTATGCCTATCCACAACATGCATCACGTAGAAATCAACGTCGCATGCATGCACCCAATAGGATGATGGCTCCCAAAATAATCACTATTTGGAGCCCAAAGGATACAAGCATGGACGAAAAACAAATGTACATGAATGCTTATTTTTCGGATGTTGTGCATAGTAAGAATTATGTGGGGAAGTCTAAGTCCACTTGGACTTGGCTTCCAAAGGTCTAATCCCTTGGACCCAATGACCTTGGGTACCATGATATGAAAGTGTCTATCTTTAGGTACTCAAGGAAAAGAAAAAGGGAAGGAGCAACAAATTTAAATTTAGCTCCAAAGGGAATTGGATACTCGATAGCGGGTGCTCCAAACACATGACGGGTGACGCTCGTTTGCTCTCCAGAGTGGTTCCCATTGCGAATGGAAACCGCGTCGTATTTGGAGGCAACGAGAGCGGAACCATCATAGGTGTTGGTAAAGTCGGTAACCCTTCTAAACCCCTAATTAGTGATGTTTATCTTGTTAGTGGTTTAAATCATAATCTTATTTCAATAAGTCAACTCTGTGACAAAGGTTACAAAGTTAGCTTTGCGAAAGGATTGTGTCATATTTTAAGAAAGGATAATGAAAAATTATTATTTTCCGGAACTCGTCGTAAAGACATTTATATTTTGGATCTTCCTAAGTCATATGAACAATGTCTCGTTGCCAACACAAGTGAACAACACTTATGGCATCGACGCTTTGGACATGTGAACTTTGGAACACTATATAAGCTTTCAAAATTGAATTCCATTAAAGGTTTTCCGAAGCTTGTTTTTGAAAAGAAAAGTTTTTGTGATTGTTGTCAACGCGGAAAGCTTCCTAAATCTTCATTTAAACCTAAGAAAAGCATCTCTACTAAACGGCCACTAGAGCTATTACATCTAGATTTACTTGGGCCAACTAGAGTAGCTTCCTTAGGAAATGCAAGGTATGGACTTGTCATCGTAGATGACTATTCAAGATTTACTTGGGTATTTTCATTGTGTAATAAAAATGAAGCTTTTGAAAACTTCACAATTTTTGTTAAGAAAGTACAAAATCTCTTAGGAACCACCATTGTCACTATTCGTAGTGATCATGGAGGTGAATTTGAGAATGAGTCTTTTGAGACATTTTGTGATGAAGTTGGTATTACTCACACCTTCTCTTTCCCTCATGCACCTCCTCAAAATGGTGTAGTTGAGAGAAAGAATAGGACGCTAGTGGAGTGTGCTCGCACTATGCTTGATGATAGCCAACTTGGCCATCAATTTTGGGCGGAAGCGGTACACACCGCTTGCTATGTGTTTAATAGAATACTTTTGAGGCCCGGCACTAAACAAACTTGTTATGAATTGTTGTTTGGTAGGTTGCCTCAAGTTAAACATTTTCGTGTTTTTGGTTCGAAATGTTTTATTAAGAACACATATGGTAGTTTGGACAAATTCGATCCGAGATCCGATGAGGGGATTTTTGTTGGATATTCTACGCGTAGCAAAGCCTACCGGATATTCAACAAACGAACCTCAACGATCGAGGAATCGCTTCATATCTCATTTAATGAAGGATTTGTTCCAACTAGAATTTCAAATGATAATGATTCTATGGATGTTTTATGTGATTCGTTTGATAATTCTAAGTCTAATGATTCTAATGATTCTATTGAGACTAACCCAACTAATGAAGTTGTTGAGAATGTTCCTAGTGATCAAGGTATTCCCAAACGGCTTCATTCAGTTCGTGACCATCCCCATGATCAAGTCATTGGCAATATCTATGATAGTGTCAAGACGAGATCGCAAGTTCACCACTTCGCAAATTGTGCCTTTGCCTCATCGATAGAGCCAAAGAATATTAATGAAGCATGCGAAGATAGCGCTTGGATCTTAGCCATGGAGGAGGAGCTCATTCAATTCGAGAGGAATGAAGTTTGGGAGCTTGTTCCATTGCCATCGAAGAACCACACCGTCATAGGGACAAAGTGGATCTTCAAGAACAAAACCGACGAAAACCAAGTCGTCGTCCGGAACAAAGCTCGGTTAGTAGCTCAAGGCTATCGTCAAGAGGAAGGTATCGATTTCGAAGAATCTTTCGCTCCGGTAGCTAGATTAGAATCAATTAGATTACTTTTGTCTTTTGCATGCCATAAGAATTTTAAATTATTTCAAATGGATGTTAAAAGTGCATTTTTAAACGGAGATGTCGTTGAAGAAGTTTACGTTTCTCAACCTCCGGGCTTCATAAATGAAAAATTTCCGAATCACGTTTTTAAACTAAAGAAAGCTCTTTATGGTTTGAGACAAGCTCCTCGAGCTTGGTATGATCGCCTAAAGAATTTTCTTTTGGATTTGAATTTTAAAATGGGCGAAGCCGATTCAACACTTTTTATTAAGCATGCAAATAATGATATTTTATTAGTTCAAATTTATGTTGATGATATCATTTTCGGTGCTACTAACTTCGCTCTTTGCGAAGAGTTTTCTAATGTGATGAAGGAACAATTTGAGATGAGCCACATGGGCGAACTCAAATATTTCTTAGGTCTCCAAATTCGCCAAATGAACGATGCAATCTTCATCCACCAAACGAAGTACACGGTGGAGTTGCTAAAGCGATTTGGAATGGAGAATGCCTCCGGGAAAAAGACTCCAATGAGCACGACTACGCATCTTGACAAGGATACGGGCGGTAAGGATGTAGACATTCGTCTATATCGAGGTATGATAGGTAGTTTGCTTTATCTTACCGCAAGTAGGCCCGATATTATGTTTGCCGTATGCATATGTGCTCGTTATCAGTCTCAACCTAAGGATTCTCACTTTGTAGCGGTAAAACGTATTTTTCGCTATCTAAGTTACACATTAGATTTTGGAGTACTTTATCCGAGATCTAGCACATATGAGCTAGTCTCATATAGTGACGCTGATTATGCGGGATGCAAATCCGACAAGAAAAGTACTAGTGGCACTTGCCATTTTCTAGGAAATTCTCTTGTCTCTTGGTTTTCCAAGAAGCAAAATTCGGTATCACTTTCAACCACCGAGGCGGAATACATTGCCGCCGGTGCCGCTTGTGCCCAGGTTCTTTGGATGAGACACACATTGAAGGATTTTGGTATTCATTGTGATACTAGCCCTATCATGGTGGATAACCAAAGTGCTATTTGTCTTTCAAAGAATCCGGTGCACCATTCCCGATCGAAACACATAGATGTCCGACACCATTTCTTAGATGATCATGTTGCTAAAAAGGACATCATTTTAGTGTGCGTTGAAACCCAAAAGCAAATCGCCGATATTTTCACGAAACCCCTAAAGGAGGACTCCTTTGTGCGGTTGCGTCGAGAATTGGGGATTATGGGTGAATCCGAGATATAGGATTCATATTTAAATTCAATCATCTTGCATGTTAATATATTTCGCGATATTTCATTCATGCTAGATTAATTGAATTTTTGGGAATTTTATGTGATTTATTCGAATTTATTGCTCGAATTCGTATTTCAATGTCGTACTTAAGATTTCGACGTTTTATGGGGTAATTTAGATGACTAATGAGTGAGTTAGGATGTTTCATCCAAGTGGTTTGTGAAGAGAAATCAAATTTCTATTTTTGGACTCTTCTAGTCGGTTTCAGTTCACTTGTCAACCGACTAGATGCTCATCTAGTCGGTCAGCAAATGAACTCAGACCGACTAGATCAAGCAAATATCCATCTCCTATCTTTTTCTTTCGTTAGTCGGTCATTGTACACTTTCCGACCGACTAGATTGAAAACTAGTCGGTCAGTAAGTATACTGCGACCGACTAAATCCAGCCCTAAAAATCACTCTGAGCTACTGTTTCGACTTAGTCGGTTCAAGCTCATTTACCGACCGACTAGATCGTAAACTAGTCGGTCAGTGCTTGAACTGTGACCGACTAAGTGTGTTAGGGCAGTTGAGTCTTTTCGCTTCCCGACCGACTTATACTCGATCTCGTCCGACTAAAATCTCATTTAGTCGGTCTTCTCTTTTGCTCCAGCCCGAAAACCCCAAACCCCCTCTCGAGCCCTTTCAACTTCCGTTGTCTCCGGCCATTTCTCCGGCAATCGCCGCCGTCCGCCGCCGTCGACTCAGCCTCCTAGGTATCTCCCTCCCTCTCCTAGGTCGATTTCTTGCCCTAGGGTTCGATTTCTCCTCCTAGGTATTCTAGGGTTTGGTTTATTTTCGAATTTCTTGATCTCTAGGGTTGTTAGCTTGTGATCTCTAGGTTTCTTGTGATTTTCTTCGATTGATTGTGCTCGTAGTGCTATGGCTAAGACTCGCATTCCGATCGCCTCTTCCGGGGCCTCTCCTATGACCGTAGAACAACCTTCGGACCCTAGGAATCCCCCGAAGCCTAAGCGTCGTGCCAAGTCTACCCAAGCCTCTCCTTCGTCGCCTCCTCTTAAGAAGCCTAGGACTGCCATAGTTAAACCCCGCAAATCTAAGACCAAAAAGCCTATTCTTCACACTCCGGCTACTCCTCCCGATTCCGACACTGATTTTATTCCTGAGGATGAGCCTACTAGGGAACCCACTCCACCACCGAAGACCCGTAAGGCCAAGGGTAAAGCTCATATGCCAGTTGGCGGTGTAGACATATCATTGTGCCGCGATGACCCTCAGTGTCTCGCCGCGTACAACCGTATAGAACACTGTCCACTGCTGTTGGAGCATTACGTTCAGTTCTCTGATTTTCTCGGCCTTGCTGATCTTCTGTCTTATAGTGGCCTTCTAGATTATCTCCGATACGACCCCAAGGCCAATCCCAAACCGTACCCTCGCCTCGTGAAATTGTTCTATGCCAACCGTATTCGAGGCCAGTACGATGCCAGCCACTCCATTGAGACGACTGTCTTGGGAACTCCTATAGTTCTCACGGCAGAAATCTTGAGGGAGATCCTTGGTTGTGCGTCGTGTGGTCTCCTCCCTTCGGACATTTCCGTAGATGACATTTCTTCCTTGGATCAGTCTATTCTTTCTGAGATTTTCCAGGTTATCCCCTCCGCATTCATTGGTGTTCCATCGAAATCTTTTAAGCCGAATGCGTGGGTTCTTAACCTGATTTTGAAGTCGTGTCTCCTCCCTAAGTATGGATCCTCTTCACTCCCATCCCAGCCGTTCTTGAAACTCATATACGCTCTTTTCTTGGGGTGCGAGATAAATTGGGCTCGCTTGATACTCGATAAGATGGATTCTTTCGAGTGTATACGCAAGACCAATAAGTCTGCGCACATTCCATACCCTTGCCTGTTGACTCTCGTATTCCGTCATTTCCGAGTCCCCCTCCCTCCTGACGATGAGCGTCCTTTGGGTACGCCTCTGAACGCGACGGCCGTGAAGAAATCTCTAGCGGCTCTTCGTCACGTGCAGAGGTCTACCGCATCTGCTTCTCAGTCTACTCCGTCAGCTGCTGCAGCCTCGTCTTCCCCTGCTACATTGGACGATGTCGTACGCCTACTTCGTCAGCACGACTCCCGTTTGGCTCGTACTGAGGAGGTAGTCTGCCGTATGGCTCGTATGATGGGGATTGAGCTTCCTCCTTCGGTGTCTGAGGCCGAGGAGATGGACGATGAGGAGCTCGACGAGCTTGCTACTTCTTTTGCCCGTGGCGATGAGGCCACTGCTGCTGCTGCTGCTGGTACTTCCACTTCTGCTCCTGGAGTTGCCACCACTTCCGGTGTTCCAGAGCCATCTGCTGCAGCTCTTCAGCCTTCTGAGCCTGCTGCTGACCCAGTTTCCGAGCCTGCTCATGTATCTGCTGCTGCTGCTTCTGTCGAGACTCATGCTGCTGTTGAGCCTGTTGCTGAGATCTCCACTCCTGCCCCGACGATTCCATCTGTTGAGACACCTCTTCTCCCTGCAGAGCCTGAGTCCACTCCGTCGACTGGACCCACGGACGCTGCAGATCCAGCCTCCTCCCCGTGATCGTTGTTCCGAGGACTCTCCATATACATTCTGGATGATATATTTTAGTGAGAGTGTTTTGGGTTAGGATAGGGTTGAGAGATGCTTTGATGTATTCTTTTTGTGCTTTCTGGTTGTCGGTGTTGGATTTTATGATATGACGATGTTGATGATGATGATGTACTTTTTGTTGTTTATATAGATGTTGTGTCTCACTTCATATGATGTACCTCATATATTCGATGTGATATCTTTTTGGATGTACTCATGTTGTCTATATATATATATATATGTTCATCATCGTTCACTTTGTCTTTTATTCGTCGTGCAAATTTTAATATTCGTTGAATATATTTGAAATGTGATTTCGTCGCTCGACGCATAAAAACTTGGTTAAATGGATTTAAATTCTGTAATTTTATAGAATTGTTTTCCATGCACAAAATTAACCACGAATATTGAATATTGAAGAGTATGTTTCTTTATTCAAGAAATGAATAATTCTTTGGTATTTTTTGATGATTTTGATTATCGTTGATTTTTATTGATAATGGACATTTTGGCACACCTTGATTTGATTCCACAATATTTTTTTTCCTTGGTGTCAAAATTAGTTCCATCGTCATTGTCTACGACTCCCGATGTTGGATTTTACATTTCCTAATTGTTGTCGTTGTATGCCCCCCGTTTTTGGGATAATGCCAAAGGGGGAGAGATAATGATAATAAATAGCGCAAATGAAAATTTAACTCAATTTCCAAGAATCTAGTTTGATATGTTAGATTCAGGTGGAGTTAAGATACATATAAGGATTTTCAAAATCCGATATTTCAAAAATCAATTAATTTTATTTATCTTACTCGTCTGCTTGATGCAATTCATTTATATTCATTTTGGAATTAACGTGTCATCAATGCAGGGGGAGTAAGTATTTTACATTTGAATTATTATCTTTGATTATTATTTATGTTGGTTTGTCATCACCAAAAAGGGGGAGAATGTTGAATATTGGACTCCCCGGATTTGGTTTTGGATGATGAGCAAACATAAATAATTCATGAACTAACAATTTGTGAGCGCAGTATTGGAGATCGTCGCCAATTTCACGAGAATATTCAAAGCGACATCTCAACACTTTCCAAAGCTCATATTCATGCCTAAAGCTTCGTTGAAGCTCCTGCAACGCTTTGGAAGTTATGAAGATTCAATCGAAGCTCTCAAAGACCGTTTATTAAGGTTTTATTTATAGTCTTTTAGTTTCGATTGATAGAATGTTAAGCCTTGAGTATATCTTACGTTTCTATCTTCATTACGCTCATTTCGTAGCTCTAGGATCCTTGCACAAGTTCATTCTAACTTCCTCGAAGCGTCGCGCTTCGATTCAGACTTTGTTGTGCATGTTGGTACAAGAACAAGTACTGACCGACTAGATGGTGATCTAGTCGGTCGGCAACTGTTCTTGGACCGACTAGTTTGATTCCTTAATTTCTTGGACTTTAC
Source organism: Scilla litardierei (assembly GCA_030789695.1). Taxonomy (NCBI): domain Eukaryota; kingdom Viridiplantae; phylum Streptophyta; class Magnoliopsida; order Asparagales; family Asparagaceae; genus Scilla; species Scilla litardierei. Next base: position 19,460 of record JAULAV010003377.1, read on the forward strand.
TGTTTACAGTTAGTCGGTCTACGTTGACTCACCGACCGACTAGTTTGTGAACTAGTCGGTCAGTGATGCTTCTTTGACCGACTAGTTGAGACTTACTGTTCACTCTAAAATTCTCCTAAGCTACTGTTTACCGTTAGTCGGTCTAAGAACGTTTGATGACCGACTAGTTGACAATCTAGTCGGTCAACTTTTGTTCTTGGACCGACTAAGTCAACTTGCCTTCAGACTAAGTTGTTTTGCCTCTTAGTCGGTCTACGTTCATTGGATGACCGACTAGTTGTGAAACTAGTCGGTCAGAAAGTGTTCTTGGACCGACTAGATTTCTAGGTCTGAAATTATCTTTCTTCTCAGATCTACTCTTAGTCGGTCCACGTTGTTTGGCTGACCGACTAGTTGATGAACTAGTCGGTCAGTGAGTGTTCTTTGACCGACTAATTCTCACAGATTTCTTTCCGTTGGAGAATGACCTAACTTGTTTTTATGGGTCCCTATAAATACGAACCTAGGTCATTTCTATCTTAGATAGAGCTTCCATTCAGAGATTCATTGTGTTCTAAAGAGATAGCTATTCTCCCTCAAATCTAAAGCTCTCTTCCTCACAAGAAACCCATTCTCTCTCATTTCTAGATCTAGAGAGAAGCTTGTTCTTGGTGAGCTCTTCAAGCTATTGCTTGATTCAAGTTTCCAAATCATCCCTAGGCACCCATTGCTGCTCATTTCCTTGGTGCTAGGGTTTGGTAACTTCATCTTCCTCAAATCCTTCATTCCACCTATTGGGTAAGAAAAACTCAAGGTATAGGATTTTGTGGTAAGCTTGTTTATTTCATATTAAACTCTTTAATATTGCTTTGTGATTCTCTCGGTTGTGAGAGAAGTTTGTGATCCCGGGTTGTGGGATTCACTTTGCCATTGCATGTATGATTTGATCTTGTGAAGGTTCTTCACAAGATATTCATAGTGGAAATCTTGAGTTAGGCTTTCTAACTCAAGTATCCGGAGGGGATCCGGGCGGTTGGGACGTAGGATCACCGGGAACAAGTCGGGGAGACTTGGGTGGATCCGAACCCATTAACATCGTTTGTTAGCATTGTTAATTTCATTGTTGTCATTCAATTTAAGCGTCCGCAAATTGATTTGGTAGTTGTGTGCAATTTAATTTGGAATTATACGCCTTATTATTTTAAAGTACTATTCACCCCCCCTCTAGTACTTGTGCAGTAGCTGGTAGGGCATTACAGTTGTAAGGCGTAAACTCTGGGGTGGGGTAGGGTTTAGTGCCGATCGGTGTGAATGATGTACCATTCAGCTGAAGGGCGTAAACATCTACAAACAACCGTGAAACGTGAATTGGGTTTAGTGCCGATCGGTGTGAATGATGAACCATTCAGCTGAAGGGCGTAAACACCTACAACAATGTGAATTGATTGAGAATGTTAGTAGCTTGGCTACTCTTGTCTTGTCCCGATAATTGTTCTCTTGTACAAATTGTCTTGCCATGTTTTAATTGTGCACTCATGTTATAACTGCCATGTCATGCATAC
>JAULAV010003379.1:0-25000 GCA_030789695.1 Scilla litardierei
AGCCCCCAGACACCACCAACGGGAGGATCGTCGAGAGCGTCTACTTATCACCACTGTCAACACCAAGGGCCGCCACTCCAAAAGCGGAAAGGATGCCGATCAATGGGCATCACCCGCATCAACCCCCCCTGAAAATCACATACCGGGAGTAGAGCAAACGACTTTAAACAACAGCGCTTCATGGGAGGCAACCCATGTTCTAAACTTTCGTCATTATTTTTAGGATTATTTTTCTTATTTTTGGTGAATAAATTCAGCAATGGGGGTTTTCGTCGGGAGACTTAGATCAATTTTTGGGTTTGTGCATGAAATCATCCCAAACCGATCGGATGACGAATCAACCAATCGGTTGGACCGTGTCTAGAGATGGCTTGTATTAGCGCAACAGCGAACCGATCGGGTGGCATATGAGGCTGACCGGGTGAAAGATCATGTGAACACAGTAGAGCTCTCGGAAATTTTTGAGATTAAATCAACCGATCGATTGAGCTGAAGCTATGGTCGTGTCGTTGTCCAGGTGAAGTCGACAGTCCTCTCGGGAAAATTGTGAAGCGGCCAACCGATCGGGTGAAAACTCACCCGATCGGTTCGCTTGTAGCTGCCTTCCAACAAATTTTTTGAAAACTAACCCAACCGATCGGTGAGATCTCACCCGATCGGTTCGCATAAACCCAATAAATACCCCCCTCCAACTGATTCACTTTCACCCGACTTCCTCTCACCTCTCGTCGTTTCGGCTTCCCAGCTCTCAAACAGCCATCTCTCACACTCATTCAACCCCCAATTTTTACTCCCTACTTCCTCCATCTCTCTCTCTCTCTTCATCAATCCCACTCCCACCCACCCCACTCAACCCCAATTTCGCCCTAACCCTAAACCCTAACTCCCCCATTTCGAAAAAATTCTCTTTTGTTGGATTGAAGTGTTGCGTCTTCACAACTCGTTCAATTGCGCTGTGTGGGGTGTTTTGCGAGCTAATATTCACTTCGATATTGGGTAAACTCGTTTCCTGAGCTCTATTTTCACATTTGCCCTAGTACTACTATTTTGCTCTCTTGCCGTTGTTTGTGTGCATTCATCAAATTTTGCATTCTCATCACACACCCACACACTCATGGCTAAGGATAAGGACAAGGGTAAGGGAATCATGAGTGAAGAGGGGCCGTCTCATAAGAGACATAAATCTACACGTCCACATGCACGTGCACCTCCACCTCCCCTACCCAACCCCCACCCCAACCAATCATTCCTCCCGAGGACCCACTGATGGGACCACGGGGATACCGTTTCCTGAGTCGTGAACATAAAGATTTTTATAATAGACTCAATGAACGGTCACACCTATCCACTAAGTTTTCACATGCCCAAACTCTGATCGATCTCGGAGTTTTCTCCGAGGTCAAGACTATATTCGCTAACCTAGGATGGGTACCTTTCTTAAAATCACACTCCCAATCTTACCCCGCCCTCACACTAGAATTCCTATCTTCCCTCAAATGTGAGGCAGGGTCCATTGTCGATTTTCGCGTCCGAAACTGAAACATCCGCACACACCTGAACACAATCAATCTCATTTTCGGTTTCCCCATTCTAGGCGGCGACGACATCCGTCCCTATGAATATCATCGCGACTTCGATGTCGATATTTTTTTGGGTCGCCTCACCCTCTACGACCGATATCCTCGAGGCAAGGCTAAGGCCTCCTCGATCATCCACCCAGTATTTCGTCTAGCCCACCGCATCTTATCTAGCACTTTCTTTCCCAGGGATGAGTCAGGTACTGTGACTATCCCTAAACTTTTTATCATGTGGGCTATGACTTTTGATTTTATTCGCGGTGCTGACGGGATTGCTTTTGAGGCCCCTTGCATACCTATTAATGCTGGTGCTTGGCTTATTCATAAATTACTTGATATTAGCCACGGCAGCAAGGGCAAGTATTGTTGCGGGGGCCTCATCACCATCATTGCTTCACATCCCCCGTTCAATATCGTTATCCCCCGAGATTTGCCACGTGCTGCAGGATCTACACATCTAGATCTTGATGTCCTACGGCACACTCATATGATCAAGCCTCGTGGCGACGGTCAGTTTACCTTCTACTACGGTCACCCCCTGCTCCTTACACCATTCTGCCTAACCCTGGTCGTATGTCTATCCTTCTTATGGCAGATTGGACGTTCCCTCCTGACCCAGAGTTTCTAGGGGGTTACATCTTCAGTTCCCTATCCTAGACGCACCACGGCCGTCGTCCCCTGCCGCCCAATTAGGCGTACAAGACATCCCTGCGTCTAGAGGAGACTCGGGGCTAGCCCTAGTGGTGCCTCCCCGGCTTCTGTCCCTATCACTTCTGAGGCACTCAATTCGTCCCTCTTAGGCCTCGCTTCTGGTACCCGGCACGACCACTGCCGCCGGTACCACTTCCACTGTCCGTCTGGCCACTACTTCTTCCGTTCGTCGAGCCACCTCCGCTCGTCTCGCTCTAGAGACTGAGTTAGCTTCTTTGCATGCTGGCGCATCCACCTCTACCTCCTCGGACCCATCCTCTTCTATCTTTTCGCACCCACATTTCCTCGCACTCGAGAGGAACGTGTCCACCATTCTACGCATTCTTACTCACATCCACGGTCCGCCTCCACCTACTCCTCCCCCTTCACCTCCTCGACGATCATCTCCTCCCGCCACCACCGCTTCCATTCCCACCACTACATCTCCACACACTACCGTCGACCCCACTGATCCACCACCCTCCACTTCCATCACAGCATACTCGTGTCGCAAGAATTACTGGTGCGCTCGAGATCACTTCCCACACCATCCTCTTCTATCGCCGTATCTCACCCATCCTCCACCGCATTGGTCGCCATATCCCTACCACTTACCATCATCACCACCACTCCACCCATTGTTCACACCACCACCGCACCCATCCATTCACCTCCTCCACCCCTCTCCCCACTTCTCCGCACACCCATCACCTCTCCTGCCCACACCCCTCCATCTTCTGCCGAGGAGGATGAGGACAATTCCTCTCCTGTATTTTGATCTCTTTCTTTTTCTTTTCCGATCTTCCCCTAGCATATTTCTGCATCACCATTGATCATATCATATTGCTAGTATTGTCATGTTCAGCTTGGGGGGAAATCGATTTTTGTGTGTTTTGTCGTGTGATGTCGTTATGGTGTGCCTGTTTATATGTGTCGTTTGGATGTGTTTCTTTTTTTACTTCTTTTTTATTTTTTCAATTTCGTTGGTGTGTTTTTCTTGTTTTTCATTATTTTTATGTCGGTGCGTACTTCCCCCCCCATTTTCTTTGCCCTCCCGTATTTACTACTATTGTATTGAGGGCAATGCAATTTTCAGCTTGGGGGAGTCGCACTTTGTGCGTTAGTTGTGTCTTTTTCTTCGTTTTTTAGTCGTTTTCATCGTCTTTTTCTTTTTCTCTTTCTTTTTATTCTCCATCTCCTAGAGATGACACCATATGATGAATTGCCACAATACTACACACACACCTAGCATGGCTACGATTATCACTTTTCACTAACCCTAGGAAGCCGAGTCCTATTGCATTTCATGCTTCGTGGGTTCACTTTGCTTTTGTGCGAGTTGTTTGTCGTGACTAGTTAATGGTGTGCTTCTACTTTGTAATTTTGATTTATATACCTATCCTTGGTTGACCCCTAGATTATCATGCTTCGATTTGAATATGATGTATTTGCTTCTACTGTCTGCTTATATATGCATGGAATATATATATATCGTATGCTTCAATTCGCATGTGTCGGGATTCCATAAATAGGACTAGGATAACCCATTTAGCTTATGCTCTAATCGGCGAGAAATATCTCCTTTGCCCAAGTGTTTAGATTCCGATTTATTTTTTAGTTTACTTGGTGCAAATCCCCTTGTCGTGTACCGTTCTCCCACTTGGGAGAGTACACAAATGTATAGCCCAAAAATCCAAAAATCCAAAAAAGGGAAAAAAGAAAAACCCAAAAAGAAAAGAAAAGAGAAAATAAAAAAGATATGTATAGCCAAAAATTCAAAAAAAAATACAAATACCCAAAACCCAAAAAAAATTCCAGTGTGAATATTTTTCCTATCTACTGAGAATAAAGGGAAGGTGAGAGTTTGCACTTAGTGTTCTACTCCACACCTTCTCATCCTCCATCATTTTTGAAAACACTTAGCATAGGAACTTTCTAGCGATTATCTAGGCGATAGTGTAGTGATTTCCTAGTCCCTAGCTATGGAGTCCCTGACGCGTGATACGCTTCAATTCTTATACTTTTCTCATGCATGCTTGAGCTATTTATTCACCGCTTATTCGAATTGAATCGATAGTTGGGTCATTCCTTGGGTATGCGTATATGGAGCTATATTGCACAATGTAGATAGTAACACCGTTTGCTAGCACACGACCACACTCACTCGCGCTTCACCGCGTGGGCCCACGACACTTGTATGGACTCGCATTCCTTGGTTTAGTGATGTGTTTTATCACATGCTTGCTTAGTGTGGTGTGTTTGATTTTGTGGCTCTAACGGACGATTTAGGATTTTGTTTTCTTTTTCTGTTTCTCTCTCTCTATTTTTCCCTCCGAGCTCCCACTCTCACTCGTCTTCCTCGAGGACGAGGAAGGGTTCAGTTTGGAAGATTTTGACGTGCGTTTATATTTTATATATTCACGCACGTCTTCTTCATGATTTTCCTCTGTTTTCTGTTGTTTCATATCCGTTCTTTTGTGTTTTTTTTGTATCTTTTCACTTTCTCCGTGTTTTTGTGCAAATGCAGGAGTTTCCAGCGTTAAGGACGTATAAAGAAGATATCATGAGTCCCCGGAGCAATGGGAGGAGTCACGCACGATCCAAAGGGCCAAACGTCAAAGAAAACCAAGTTTCAGCCCTCAACCGATCGGGTGGAAAGAGCCACCCGATCGGTTGATGCACGCGTATCTGACCGGGATAGGAGCTGAAGAGAAAAGAAGCTCACCCGATCGGTTCGCTGATCGGGTGAGATCGACAGAGCTCTCTGTCTTTTTGGGCTTAATTCCAACCGATCGGGTGACATCTCACCTAAGCGGTTCATCTGTAGTCGCATTTCTCAAATTGACGAACCGACGGCGCCGCCCGCTCAGCTCAGAGACCGGTTGAAGCTTCTGAAGCCCGATGGCCAAAGCGACCGTCAGCTTACCCATTGGTTGATGCTTCAACCGATCGGGTGGCTGTATTTCCTATATATAGTTGACCTTGGTTTTCAGAAACGGGATCCTTTTTGTATTTTCTGTTTTTGGGACTTGTGACGGCTGGAATTTTATCTTGTTTTGTAAGTGTTTTGGTTGTCTTGAAACTTTAATATAGTATTAATATCATTGCTAGCAAATCTTTTCTATTGCCTGATTATAATTTCAACCGTTGAATTTCGTTTAGCTTGTATTTTGCCATGAATTGTGAGTAGTTCCCTAATCTGGGATTTTGGTGGAAACCCCTTCGTGGGTTCTCCCTAGAACGACCATAGGAATAGGATTTCGATAAGGTTATGGAACTTAGATGGTTACGCGGGGTGTTTCATTGTCATTGGCAGGAGAAAGACCACCTATGACCGTTGAGCCAAGGGGGAATACAATTGGCGTTTGACTCCCTAGCCACAGCTCACGCCCCTAGCGTATACATTAAATCCTAGCGCGTGGGAATGGCAGGATGAGATGTCGGGAGTAATCGTTGCGACCTTAGTGCTCCCGGAGTCGGTCGGTGTTAATGGACATGGGAATGCCCACCGACCAAACCCGGGTATTCCTTGCGTATCATCCAGGGTATCGACCGGAATATCGGGCCCATGGGACGCAGGTATCACTCTTCGAGGCAACGTCTCACCACAAAACCCTAAAATCCAATCGTTACCTATCCGTCGGTCGTAATAGAGAGGGCACACGATCGGGCGAAAACCAAAGTCCTAGGTTCCCTTTTATATATTACTTCCTTAGTATTCATATCATGTGACAACCTACCAATCGTTCGGGCTAGCTCACCCGTTGGGTGAACCGGTTCCTACTTGACAGCAAGCACAAAACACACCTCCCTGAGTTCGATCCCCAAGCCACACTACAACACTGTGCACTTGCGGTTATAAATATTTAAATCTGGTATCCCCAATTCCATTGCCTATAGTGCCAAATCTAGGGGACGTCACACTTCAGGACCTAAGATATCCTTTCCCTCTTCCAGCGAACAGAAGGGGTCTTAACGTGCATCCATACAACCAGTAGGTGTATTTAGTGGATCACAATTGTCCATATTTCTTCATCAACTTCGGGTGTATGAAGTTTAATGTCAAATGTTTTTCGTTTTCTGGATGATAATTTCATCTTCTTGATGATGTTTTCATCTTATGGATGACCATTCATTTTATGGATGACGGTTTCATCTTCTGGATGCATATTTCATCTTCATAATGATAATTCATCTTCTGGATGATGTTTTCTTCTTCTGGATGATTATTCATCTTCTGGATGACCATTCATCTTCTGGATGATGGTTTCATCTTCTAGATGATTATTTCATCCTCAGGATGATAATTCATTTTCTGGATGACGTTTTCATCTTCAGGATGATGGTTTCATCTTCAGGATGGTAATTTCATAAGATAGATGTCCCAAAAATCTGTCCAGACAATAAAGGAATTCCGTAAGAGTATGTTGTCACATTATCCATAGCAACATAGCCCAAAATTTATTTTGCCAATCGCATGGTTTTTGCAACTATGGCTAGGGAGCCTGATGCATCAGTTTATAAAATTTTGTAAGTGAGTCAAGCTCATCTTACTTAATTACTTCCTGGTTTCAGCGAAATAAACCTCTAAGCTATAGCGTGTTGCTTCTAGCATACGATTTTATCTATATTTGTATTTATACAATACTCATTATGCCCACAGGTTTGATATCTTTTGATATCAGGACTTTAGGTCCAAACACTTCACATTTCATAAGTGAGTCCAGCTCAACTTATTATTGCCTCGTTCCACATTATTGGCCAATCTCTAAGTTTGCTTCAGGAAACGGGGCGTGGAACGATATTTATAATTATCATTTAAATGGAAAAATGAAATGTGGGTAATTGTCGACAAGTGTGTTTTTTATCCAATCACCTCCCAATATACGTACATTATTCAATAATATTCCAATTTATTCCAGATTCATCTCTTCTAGATGTTCTGGAAAAGGAGAGGATATGGAGATGAGCCCACTTTCATGTGATAGTATTGCTTTAAGGTCTCCAGGAGTTATTTCTTGCTTTGGAGCCTCGTGGTATGTCCTCTCATCCATTGAGGACATACACTTCTAGTACTGGTGGATTGCATCCATTATATTTGGTATGTCAATCCTAGCTATTTTTAGTAGCAGGGATGTGTGAATTTGACAAAATTTATACTGTCAGCAACTATGTCTGATAAATGTTTAACAGTTTCATAAGTGTGGATCTTCAGGATCTCATCACAATTCATGATAATCAGATCATAGGTATTAATGTTTTGAAATGGTTAATTGAGCTTCAGGCTCATGGATGATTATAATATTTCTGTTGAACATAAAACTGGAAAAATAAAGAATTCTGACTATGAAGGATCTTCAGGATCTAATCTTCATTACCGATTCTTTATGTGATGACCCCATCAAAGCCACAATTTATTTGATGTGCTCTAAATGCTTCCCCTGTCTGGAGTGCTCGGAATCTATTTATCTGGGGTAATTGCTTCCGATAAATAGTTCTAAGACTGCATTTTGATTGTTTATAGTGGTGATATGGGGATGTATACTCATCATGGCACAACCTATAAGATGTACTCTAAACACTTCCCCCGTTAGGGGTTCTCGAAAACTATTTATATGAGGTGATCAGGCTCATAAAAATAGGCTCTAAGGATGCATTTTGATGGTTAGCATTGTAATTGCATGTCCCCATGTAGTCACCTACAACAAGATTTTTAATGGATAAGTAATCCGTTTATATCATTTTAATGATTTATTTATATAACCCATTTTTGGGTGTGAACACAAACTTCAGGGTGTTCGACATTTTTCCAGTTGCAAATACTGTTTGATTTCCCAGTGTTATCCAATGTTCGCGCCATTTAGTAATGTGTCATATATGCTGTTAAAAGTTGGATTGCGGTTGGATAATAGGTTTGCTAATGACCATTTTTAGAGGATATATGGATGAGTACTCCAAAGTACATCATCAGCCCTATGTAGGGAGTGGATAAGTCCACTTTTATCCCTCAAATACTCTCAAGAGACCTAAAGGTCTTATTATTTTAATGATGAAAGTAAATATATCATCTTAAATTCCTTTGAGGAAGTGAAGAGAGTCAATGTCGACGTGAATGGAGATGATCTCGTAATCATTTTTTCCTTATGAATGTGACAATGAAAGCTTCACCCTTTTGGAGAATCTTCGGGTTCTTCAGATTATAGGATTGGATAATGACGTCTTGCATCATCAATCCAGTGTGGCATATTATATCATTCCAAAGTTCAAAGTTGGACTATTCTGGACACTTCTGGTGTTCCATTTACTTCCTCTTTTCGAATTTATGTGGGACTTTTGAAAGTCCATTAAGATGCTCAAGTTAATTTTGTCCGATAATATTAATAGGTGAACTTTGTTCTAAATCTGAAGGATTTCATCTTCACATTGACTATTACGCGGATCATAGTTGGACAAAGCTTTAGGCTTCATTGATTTCTTGAGTCATTAATTAGGGATTTTGTTTTGACGAATACTCATCGAAACTTGGTAAGTTTCTTTTATTGATTTTTGAGAGTACCGGACATCCTCATGTAGAGTATTCAGGTTTGCAAAGCTTGAATCTCAAGTAGACATCCCAAAAAATAGTTTTCAAAGTTAAATTCTTTTGAACGCATACGTCTATAACTATACTCATTAAGAATTATGTTATGACAACAGATTAAATTTGTTTTCAAAGTTTATTTGTCCTCGGGAGTAGCTAAGTATACATAAGGTCAATCGACTTTCGTCGTTTAGACTAGATATATTTTTTTTTATATGGCATAAATTAATGACCATTCATATTGCAAGAGCATTATGGGTATTATCAGAATTTCTTGGTGTGATCTTGGTTTACCATTGCTTACTTCATGTCGAGGTATATCATATCTTTCCTATCTCTTTGTATTAGACCTTATTTTTATTCTTCCACTTTCCACTCAACATTTATTTCGTTGTATAAATTCAGACTTTTGAATTTCTATTTAGTACTCAAGTATGGCTTTAATACCATTTTTCTCTCTTGAGTATGCTATGCAAACATTTTTTTCTCTTGAGTATGCTATGCAAGTATGATCTTGGTTTGCCATGCTTACTCCATGTCGAGGTATATCATATCTTCCATATCTCTTTGTATTAGACCTTATTTTTATTCTTCCACTTTTCCACTCAACATTTATTTCGTTGTATAACTTCAGACTTTTGAATGTCTATTTAGTACTCAAGTATGGCTTTAATACCACTTTTCCACTCAACATTTATTTCGTAGTATAACTTCAGACGTTGGTGCGAATATATTTCTCACTTAAGTCACGACTTCGGGCGTGATCTTATAATTATTATGTGCAAGGTCAGATATAAGACTACTACCTTGTTGTGAGATAAATCTTAAAGAGTTAGCGGTGTTATGGCATCCTTTTTTGGTGTCCATATTGGTCCATATAGACCATAGATTTTCAAGATCTATTTACCGCTTGTTGCTCATCTTTAAGATGTCATCAATGATGTTCACATGATCTTGACATTTTATTATTTTTGGGAATAAGGGGTATTGGAGTAGTATTTGAACTTTGGGTTCAATTTTGCCATTTTAAAAACTATATGTATGCCATAAATATAATTATAATTATCTCTATGAACACATATGCATGGAAATAATATTATTATCATCACATTCATAATCACAGAGATATAAGGAAATTTGCATCACAGATATGCTTCAGGAATTAAAATTTTTATCACATATATGATGCATGCATTAAAATTTTTGTTACAGTTATGCTTCGGGTATTTAAAATTTTCATCACATATATGCTTCAGGCATATAATGGTAAAAGGGAGAAGTAATAATATGTCCTGAAAAGCCCCATATAAAATTTAGGAGTCCACGTCATTCATGGCAGTCCCAAGATCCTAATTAGGGTTTGGGTTAGTATTTCGCATGATTCTCGTGGCGACAGCCGTCAGGGCTGTGGAGGGTGTACGAGGACACGGTGTCGGCCTTCAGGGCCGCAAAAAAAATCCTTGGCTAAGGTTTTGAGCACGGGGCATGACGGCAGCCTTCAAGGCCACGGAGCCCCTTCCTTTACCGACAGTAATCGGATTAAGGGGTGCCGCCTTCGGGTCGGCAGATGAAGATTAGGGGGAGCCCCCTGTTGATGGGGGAAAACAATGTGGGGCCGCCTTTGGGGCGGTGGAGCCCCCTACTGATGGTGGTAACGGCATGGCGGGGCGTCGCCTTCGGAGCGTCAGCGAGATTTATTACTAGAGGTTCCTGTGTGATCTATGCCAATGACTGCAATTTCAATTTTATATCATAATAAAACAACATTTTATCCCTCCCTCTATCGGTTTGGAAGGATGAGAACCATGTGGAATAATTCAGTGCATGCTATAATAAAACGTGCAAAAATTCCATATCACACACATGAGTCGGAGAACAAAGTAGGCTAAAAGAATGACCAACTTATCCCATTTTGCCTCTGTTTAATTGACAAATGGAATGCAAATGCTGAAACTTGATGCAACCGAATGAAGATAACCATATCAAACAAGCCGAAATATTAACATTTCGAGATGGTTCTCATTTAGGATTTCCATTTAAGCACAATATAAGACCGAGGATTAGGCGAATATTAACGATGTGATGTAAACATTTCTTACATTTTTAGATGTCATATGGTGCCCATGAGAATGTAAGGAATTCTCGAGAGCATATATGGGCTTAGGCCCCATGTCTTATGTCATATGTCATATGGTGCCCATGAGAATGCCTATCTACCAAATGTGCGAAAATAGGGAAAAAAACCCCTAGCTGATGATTTCTAGTTCGCATGCAGTCATAAAAAAAATTAGGAACGAACAATTTAGCTTCAGCACATCATAACAATTCATACATACTGCTGGATCAAGAGGATTAAAACAAAAAAGTTACACAAATTGATCTATCAATTAAAAGATAGATTTTCCATTAAAAAGACGAGATTTGGACTGAAACCAAGATTTAAATGGCTAATTTTTTTGGTGTAGAAATCATCAACAGATAGATGGATCTCGAGATAAATGTGATACGATCTAGAAGATCGATCAATTAATTTCAGATTTTAAAAATGGAAAAATATAAAAAGAGGAATTTTATGAAGCTTGAGATTACGAAGAACGAATATCAGCGATTTAAAGGTGGAAAATATGAAAAAGGCGGAATTTTTATAAGATTTATAACGAATAACAAAAGATAAATTGGGCCTCTTTCGAGACGAAACCATATCTCCTAGCTTTGGATGAACGGACCAAAGCCTAAGCACCTTCACAATTGATACTTAATTGTTCTTCACAAATAAGCATATCCTAACCCTAGCCCACGCCCTCACTTATATAATGTTTAGGCGTGGTACGTACAGCAAAACTAGCAAAACTTATTGTGCATAAAGAAATTTTCGCCCAAACAGTTGGTGCGCATAGCAATTACTCTTTCGGCCTCCTCTCGTACGTAATGATCGCATCATTACTCTGCCCTTTAAAGAGCCACATTGTCCTCAAGGTGGTGCATGAAGTCCGCGAAGGCCCTACTCCAAGTGCGCGCAAGCTTCCGCCTGGATCAAAAGGATGAAAATGATCTCCACCGCTTTCACTGTCGTTCTGAAGAAATCCAGATCTGAAAGATTCAGATCTGAAAACTTTGAAGATCGGGATTTGAAAATTTTAGATCTGGATCTGAAACTTGAAGATCTTGATCTGAAAATTTCAGATCTGAGACTTTCATATCTGGATCTGAAAATTTCAGATCTGGATCTGAGACTTTTAGATCTGGATCTGAGACTTTCAGATCTAGATCTGAAAGATCTAGATCTGAAAGATCTGGATCTGAAAGATCTGGATCTGAGAATTTCATATCTGGATCTGAGAATTTCATATCTGAGACCTTCAGATCTAGATCTGAGACTTTCAGATCTGGATCTGAAAGATATGGATCTGAGAATTTCAGATCTGGATCTGAGAATTTCAGATCGGAGACTTTCAGATCTGGATCTGAGAATTTCAGATCTGGATCTGAAAGATCTGGATCTGAGAATTTCAGATCTCGATCTGAGACTTTCAGATCGGGATCTGAGAATTTCAGATCTGGATCTGAAAGATCTGGATCTGAGAATTTCAGATCTGGATCTGAAACTTCCAGATCTGGATCTGAATCAAGCGTGGAATCGCCCTGATTCTCTTCCCCTTGGATCCTCTTGCCTCGATCTCCTCCCTTTCCGGCCGTTAGGGTTTGTAACATCTCCATTATCGCCGGAATTGACTCCATGGCCTCCCTCACAAACTTCAGATCTGAAGTAGCCTCCTTCAATCCTTGAAGATCGCGTCCCGTCTGCGCGTCTTCCCTCCTCATGGCCCGAAGTTGTTGTAGCAAATCACCCATGGATTGTAGATGCTCTGATACCAATTTGATACGATCCGGTTGATCGATCAATCAAATCAGCAATTTAAAGGTGGAAAAATATAAAAAGAGGAATTTTTATAGATAATTTCACGAAGAACAAAAGATAAATTGGGCCTCTTTCGAGACGAAATCCTATCTCCTAGCTTTAGATGAACAGACCTAAGCACCTTCACAATTGATACTTAATTGTTCTTCACAAATAAGCATATCCTAACCCTAGCCCACGCCCTCACTTATATAATGTTTAGGCGTGGTACTACAGCAAAACTAGCAAAACTTATTGTGCATAAAGAAATTTTCGACCAAACAGTCGGTGCGCATAGCAATTACTCTTTCGGCCTCCTCTCGTACGTAATAATCGCATCATCCAATTGTTAGAGACATATCCCATACTGGGCCTCCAACACTAGCCCATTTGTTAGAAACTCATCCCATACTAGGCTTCTAACAATAGCCTTGCTAAGGGCCCATCCCATACTAGGCCCATAACACTGGGCTTACACCCCATTTGTTAAGTTTTATGAGCATCCAACCCAAAACCAATTGGTATTAGGTGGAGAGGCCCTCTAATACTTAAACTATTTCTTTTTCTTTTGCACTTCCGATGTGGGACTATTTTTGGGATTCTAACATACCACCACGCTTTCGACAACGTCGTCCACGGCGGCCCACTCAGGGATGCCCACTCTAGCCTCACCTAGGTCGCCCCCTCTTAGGTCGCTCCTTTCCCAGGTCGCCCCTTCCGCTTTCGACAACCACCGCCACGACGTCCCACCCTGGGTTGCCCACTCTAAGTGGCCCACTCTGGCCTCACCCAGGTCGCCCCCTCTTAGGTCGCTCCTTTCCCAGGTCACCCCTTCCGCAACATAGGTCGTAGCATAGGGCTAGCTCTGATACCAATTTGATACGATCTAAGGATCGAATCAATTAAATCAGCGTTTAAAGGTGGAAAAATATGAAAAAGATGGATTTTTATAGAAATTTCAACGAAGAACAAAAGATAAATTGGGTCTCTTTCGAGACGAAACCATATCTCCTAGCTTTGGATGAACGGACCAAAGCCTAAGCACCTTCATAATTGATACCTAGTTGTTCTTCACAAATAAGCATATCCTAACCCTAGCCCACGCCCGCACTTATATAATGTTTAGGCGTGGTGCGCACAACAAAACTAGCAAAACTTATTGTACATAAAGAAACTTCGTCCAAACAGTCGGTGTGCATAGCAATTACTCCTTTGGCCTCCTCTCATACGTAATGATCGCACAGCATTTAAAGGTGGAAAAATATGAAAAAGATGTATTTTTATAGAAATTTCAGCGAAGAACAAAAGATAAATTGGGCCTCTTTCAAGACGAAACCTTATCTCCAACGTTGGATGAACGGACCAAAGCCTAAGCACCTTCACAATTGATACATAGTTGTTCTTCACAAATAAGCATATCCTAACCCTAGCCCACACCCTCACTTATATAATGTTTAGGCGTGGTGCGCACAACAAAACTAGCAAAACTTATTGTACATAAAGAAACTTCGTTCAAACAGTCGGTGTGCATAGCAATTACTCCTTTGGCCTCCTCTCGTACGTAATGATTGCATCATTACTCCGCCCCTGAAAGAGCCACCTTGTCCTCAAGGTGGTGCATGAAATCCGCGGAGGCCCTACTCCAAGTGCATGCAAGCCTCCTCCTGGATTAAAAGGATGAAAATGACCTCCACCGCTTTCACTGCCGTTCTGAAGAAATCCAGATCTGAAAGATTCAGATCTGAAAACTTGAAGATCTGGATCTGAAAATTTCAGATCTGGATCTGAAATTTGAAGATCTGGATCTGAAAATTTCAGATCTGGATCTGAAAATATCAGATCTGGATCTGAAAATATCAGATCTGGATCTGAAAATTTCAGATCTGGATCTGAAATTTGAAGATCTGGATATGAAATTTGAAGATCTGGATCTGAAAATATCAGATCTGAGACTTTCAGATCTGGATCTGAAACTTTCAGATCTGGATCTTTCAATCTGAAAACTTGAAGATCTGGATCTAAAACTTGAAGATCTGGATCTGAAAATATCAGATCTGTATTTGAAACTTGAAGATCTGAGAATTTCAGATCTGGATCTGAGACTTTTAGATCTGTATCTGAGAATTTCAGATCTGGTTCTGAGAATTTCAGATCTGGATCTGAGAATTTCAGATCTGAGACTTTCAGAGCTGGATCTAAGAATTTCAGACCTGGATCTAAGACTTTCAGACCTGGATCTGAGACTTTCAGATCTGGATCTGAAAGATCTGAGGCGCCGCTCTCCTCGTTCTCCACCTCATCATCGGAGAAATACCCATGAGACTTCATCAGATCGGAGTCTGCAACTTCATCAAGACTCAATGATCTATAAGCTTGCTCCCTGTAAAAGAAGTCATAAAAATTTCTCGGATCATAATCCAAGATTTCTGACCCAAAATCTATGCATTTCCAATAGCGTCCAATCATCAGGTAACACCCCATCAAATTGGCTAAACATTGCAAGTGTTGAGGTTTCCCCTTGGCTGCGGAAATGCAATCGTAATAAGATTTAGCAATTTCATATTGGCTAGCTGCATCATGAAATCTTCCATATCGAAAGAGCTTGTTCCCTTGCCGCAGCGCCCGTGCTTGTTGTAACAAATAACTCATGGATCGTAGATGCTCCGATACCAATTTGATACGATCAGGTTGATCGATCAATCAAATCAACGATTAAAAGGTGGAAACATATAAAAAATATTTTTATAGATAATTTCACGAAGAACAAAAGATAAATTAGGCCTCTTTCGAGACGAAACCCTATCTCCTAGCTTTGGATGAACGGACCAAAGCCTATGCACCTTCACAATTGATACTTAATTGTTCTTCACAAATAAGCATATCCTAACCCCAGCCCACGCCCTCACTTATATAATGTTTAGACGTGGTACGTACAGCAAAACTAGCAAAACTTATTGTGCATAAAGGAATTTTCGCCCAAACAGTCGGTGCGCATAGCAATTACTCTTTCGGCCTCCTCTCGTACGTAATGATCGCATCAAAATGACTCGGCAAATAAAGCGGCAAAAATCATAGAGAGACTCACAAATAGCCATCATCCTTGATATCTCTGATGAAATTACCGATGCATGTTTCTTTAATCGCCTTCAGCACGTCCCTCACTACTGAAGCAATTCCTGAAAAATTTCTCCTTGAGAGCATCGATTCCTCTCTCTACGAGCGTAATCGGTAATCATGCTGATAACGTGTTGAGAGATGAAGAGTCTCCAAGAAAAGAGTGATGGCTAGGGGTTTCCTAGCCTCACACATATATTAGTATATCATGCTAGAATACGAAGGGATGGATATATGAAAGGTCTCAAAGAGCCTATTCATAACATTATCTAATTTTTTCTTTCTCGATCGTCGTATTTTGGCATTTTTCTTCTCGATCGCCAACTTTCATGTTATCACGATCCCGCTTATCCTTCAGTCGATATGTATATGTAATAAGTTTTTGGTATTAATTTTGATTTTTTCAATGATCTTTACATGATTTTCTGATGCTTTGACTTATGAGTATTTTCGGTATTTCTGATCGTTCCGATCGTACGTCATGAAAAAACTTTAATAATATCATTTTATTGATCATGCGAGGAGTAAAAACGTAAAAAGTAAAAGCAGTAGTGCAGAGGGAAATTCGGTATGTGCGCGTAGTAACTCCCTTTAGGAACTATTTACACTGTCCTTTCGTGAGAAAATTGGTTAAATACCATGGGTCAACCATCACTTTTAATTTCTACCGCCATATTTAAAAACTTTGCTAGAGTACCACACCCCCAAAAAAGACTAAAATAGCCCCGCCCCGTTCGTTCCCAAAGATTAAAACCCGTCCGCAGTGAGCGTATATTGGCGCAAATTGGCGCAAATTGGCGCATATCTACGTCGATGCCGAACTCCGACCACCCCGCTTCAAAGCCCATCCGCAGCTGCCCTTCGACGTCCACGGAGAAGCCAGCATAGATATGCGCATATTAAAACCCGTTCGCAGTGAGCGTATATTGGCGCATATTGGCGCATATCTACGTCGATGCCGAACTCCGACCACCCCGCTTCAAAGCCTGTAGATATGCGCCAATTTGCGCCAATTTGCGCCAATATACGCCAATATACGCTCACTACGGACAGGTTTTAATATGCGCATATCTATGATGGCTTCTCCGTGGACGTCGGAGGGCAACTGCGGACGGGCTTTGAAGCGGGGTGGTCGGAGTTCGGCATCGACGTAGATATGCGCCAATTTGCACCAATTTGCACCAATATGCGTCAATATACGCCAATATACGCTCATTGCGGACGGGTTTTAATCTTTGGGAACGAACGTGGGTATTTTAGTCTTTTTTAGGGGAGTGGTATTCTAGCAAATTTTTTAAATATGGTGGTAGAAATTAAAAGTGATGGTTGACCCATGGTATTTAGCCAATTTTCTCGTCCTTTCGTTGTGAAGGTGTTGTGAACGAGAGGCCGATGAGCAACAGCAGGAAGAAGATCGCGGAGGCGATAAAATCAATCCCCGAGAAGGAGAAACTTCGAGAGGCGTTTGATTCTCTACAGCCCTATTCTTCATCCTTGCCCAGCTTGGTGCTTCTTCAATGGAAAGATCTAGAAGATCATTTTACCGCAATCGAGAAGCCCATCGACGAAAGATTCAAGGCCCTAAACACCACCCAAAAGGCTATGGAGATGGCAAAGTCGGCGAAGAGGAGGAGGATCAGCCGGAAGATGCCAAGGCTTTGGCATCGGTGTCGGAGGAGGAAGACCAGCCGGAGGATGCAAAGGCTTTGTCATCGTCGCCGGTTGCGGCTGCGGCGGAGGCCGATTATGAGGCTACCCCTCGGCCGGAGCTGAGGTCCTTTTGTGCTAATATGGACGCCAAAGGCCTTTGATCTTACATACGCGACAATCGAAATGATTTCGTGGCCATAACGAAGGAGCTTGCCCCAGCACTCCGATGTGCTCCTGATCCTTCCCTCCTTGTTCTCAATGCAGTTAAATAATTCTACCCGAAATCTAGCCATAATTCCTATTCTAAAAGGAATGGGGAAGAATGTGAGATTCTAATCAACTGCAGGACATGTATCGATCTTCTTGAAAAGCCCCATCTTATATCCCCCAACATCAGCCCTTGCGTTAGGGACAGGGCCAAGATGCTCTCCATCGATTGGAAGCCCAAGATCCCCAAAAGCGGGAATTTTTACTTGCAGGCGTTGGGCTTCTTGCAGCTCATTGCATCATACAATATCGTCGCTGACTTACCGGTCGACGATGTGATGTATCTCTTCATTTCTGTTTCACGAAGCAAGCTATCCGTCGATCTCCTGAAGAATCTTGGACTCACTGACAAGCTGCCTGGTAACACACGAGTCTTTATCTATTCCTTTCAGATATATATATATATCTATTCTATAAAATATGGATGTTATCAAGAGAAATTGGATAAGAGAAATTGGACAAGAGAATTTGGATATGAGAATTTGGACAATAGTATATACATACATATATATACATACATATATACATATCCATTCTATAAAGTAGGGATGTTATCAAGAGAAATTAGATAAGAGAAATTGGACAAGAGAAATTGGACAAGAGAAATTGGATAATAGAATTTGGACAAGAGTATATACATCTATTCTATAAAATAGGGATGTTATCAAGAGAAATTGGATAAGAGAAATTGGACAAGAGAAATTGGATAAGAGAATTTTGACAAGAGTATATACATACATATATATACATACATATATACATATTCTATTCTATAAAGTAGGGATGTTATCAAGAGAAATTGGATAAGAGAAATTGGACAAGAGTATATACATACATATACATACATACATACATACATACATACATATACATATATATATACACACACACATATATATACATACATACATACATATACATTCATCTATTCTATAAAATAGGATGGTATCAAGAGAAATTGGATAAGAGAAATTGGATAAGAGAATATGCATATATATATATACATACATACATACATACATACATGCATACATACATACATACATATACATTCATCTATTCTATAAAATAGGATGGTATCAAGAGAAATTGGATAAGAGAATTTGGATAAGAGAATTTGGACAAGAGTATACATATACATATATACATATACATACATATACATACATACATCTATTATACATTTAACAGTGTTTTTTGGATTTTAGGGCTACTAGGACAAGATAAAGAGTGGATGAGATTTTATCTTGGTAAATCAATGTTTGAGATTGGATTTTGTGAAAATTTTAGTGGAAAAAACTTAAATTTTGGTGGGAAAAGTGTCTTGGGAACCAAAACTTTGAAATTAGAAGTGTCTTGGGAAAGATTGTGGAGATTAAATTTGGGGGACAAGTGCCTTGGAAACCTAAACTTTGAAATTAGAAGTGCCTTGTGAAAGATTGTGGAGATTAAATTTGGGGTGAAAGTGCATTGGGAACCTAAACTTTGAAACTAAAAGTGCATTGGGAAAGATTGTGGAGAAGCATGATCCAAAATTAAACAAAATAAAAAATTTAGCGTAAAATAAGTTAGCGGAACAACAAATTAGCGTAAAAACCCTGAGGTTTGTTGTCTCGCGCCGTAGGCGCCCGCGCCCCCGCTAATTTTTTATGCTAATTTGTTGTTCCGTGCCAAAGGCGTGGACGCCAAATTTGTTGTTCGACATCGAATTTGTTGTTCGGCGCCGAAGACACCCGTGCCGAAGGTGCCCGATCCGCTAAATATTTTTACGCTAATTTATTGTTCTGCTAAATTTTGGCTGTGAAAATAATTTTTCGGGAAACACAGATTTTGTGAGGGAAATTTTAAATGAACCGTGCCCGCGGACACCGGTTATTACTAGTATATATATATACACGCACTCAACTACTGCTACCATGATGATTGTGAACCGCTCAAAGATGAATTTCAGTACAATTCAGTGTTTTCTAAATAAAAAGGATATCAGTTTTGACGATTGCCTACTTGATTCAGCTCATTGGAAGAGCTGTAGCTCCTGCACATCGCTGCTAACTATTATCCCTCTAGTAACATGTACTCGGTTAAGCCAAAAGTTGATGTGTTAAGCAACTAATATCCGTCATTTCCTATTGACCTAGCTTTGACCATGTTCATTATAACATGCCCACAGTCATCGTTGCTCGGTTGTTCCATTAACTAGTACTGTTTCTGAGTGTTTTCTCACTGTCAAATTTTGGGTTGATGATGAAGAGGACAGACTTTGGGGGATC
The DNA here is from genome assembly GCA_030789695.1 of Scilla litardierei. Lineage (NCBI taxonomy): Eukaryota > Viridiplantae > Streptophyta > Magnoliopsida > Asparagales > Asparagaceae > Scilla > Scilla litardierei. The sequence continues at coordinate 20,047 of JAULAV010003379.1, forward strand.
CATCAACTCTAGCTTGGGTCCACGCTTATGGATGGGATGTTGGATTTACGCTCAGCGTCCTAGCTTAGCTTGTCAAGAGACGAGCCATCATTCGGTCGGGAAGCCGTCGGAAGACGAGCATTTAAGAAGCTGAGCTTCTGGTGAAGTTAATTTTGTGAAGAGGGTCGGGCTTTGCATTCGGTGGAGCTGTTTTAGCTATGGTAGCTGATATGAGATACTAAACAAATCATCAGGAGATAAGATTGGGACCCAATCAAATCCCATTAGATGTTTAAGTAACGATGTAGAAAGTAGTTCTAAGGTACTTATGTCACATTGTTAAGGGACTAAGTAGTTCTAGACTAATTATGATCAATTTATTAGGAGACCGATTTATAATTTCTTAGAGCTATGTGAATAAAGGTGAGAAAAGTGGGATGAACTTGCAGTTTCTCTTAATTCGGGGGTTGAGATTCACTTACTTCTTCCCACTGTGTGAGTGTGATAATTATAGGGTGGCATCAGGGGTTATCGACAATTGTGATCCGACAAGCTGCCTAGCTAGCAGTCCTCACTGAGGTCGATCCACGATCTCGTGCACTGCGACTAGCGGGTGCTACCTTTCAAAGAGATTATGGGTCTATTAGGTCGTGTTTAGGTTGTCAACATCTTGAAAAAGCTTGAATGGGCATGTGTTATCTTCTGGGCATAACAATGACCCCCATCCCATATGGCCAATTGCTAGAAGTGTAGGGATGTGTGATACAATGCTACACTGGTGTGTCCTATGACTTTTTGCCACCAAGGTGTAAAATCAAAAGAGTCGGCTCATGCGATATCGACACGTGATGATGATTGGCGGGTTGATGATGCTTCGATTAACGTGCCCAGAAACTTATAAATAGAGAAAGGGCTCACCCGAGAAACTTTACAAGCTTCCGCGAAAAACCTTGTGAACTTTATGATCTTATACCTAAGCTTCCCTCAACTCTACGAGCTTGCAATTTTGTTTCCTTTTTTAGTTCAACCCTCTTTTTCTTTGTTGACCAAACGAATGCACGTCTTTCTCTTCCTTCCATCTCAACTTAATGGACTTCATTGCGTCTTCTGAGGCTCTATATTGGGAAGAGATGAATAGTGTTAATGAGATTACTTCCTTAACAGTAATTGCGGCATATATTGAAGTTTTCATTTCTAGTTGTTTCCTTGCACCATTGATGACCACAACCGAGAGTTGAGGGTTGAGGTTTCAATCTCCTGATAAGATTGCCAACCTCAAGGATGCCCCAGCTCTGATGATAGTTCTGAAGATGGTACCCTTTTAGGACGATCCTTGCGACTCATAGAGGTAAAAGGAAGGGTTCAATGACTGAGGAGGTAAACCTGAGCATAACAACCGAGCTCTTACCTAAGAGCTCAGACCCATGGAGTCACATATTCTGGCCTTGAAGGATTCTTCAGATTACCTGATAAGATCTTTAAACATGCCTCCGAAACTTCTCCTTCCAACATCAAATGGTTATGACAAAATTATCTCCAACCTCTTTTCGAAGCAAAGATCCATTCAAAGAATGAGTGCATCATCTTCCTTAGAGCAAGGGAGGTCGACATGTTCATAAAATGCTTTTTTTAGTCTTTATTTTTTCATTGCATACTTTCATCATCGAACTTTTGAATTTCCTAGAACTCCGCTTATATATGTTAACCCAGAATTTTGCCCCGGCTTTAGTTGGCTTCACTATACTCATCTCAAGAGTGATATGGTATCGACCATTAGTCTGTTCCATTACGTCTTTCAAGTGAATTTTCATTCCATCGGGGTATGGTGCTACCTTGCTACTTGGAGAAAGGAACACATGGTTTTAGGGTTACCGACCTCCATCCATAAATAGAAGAAGAATTATATTTTTGTACAGATGCATAAGGAAGCTAATTCCCTTCCATACTAGTACAGCTTAAGCTGATGATGGAGGACAAGAAACCATTGTTGGACTATATGGCCATCCTTATGAAGCTTTATGGCTAGATAGGTCAGCGATATGCATCTCGATCCTCCTGGACAAGGACGTGCTGTTGAATACTATCGAGAAAGAGATTAAGGGTAAGTCCTTTTAGGTCGATCTACGTAGAGCTCATCCTTGTATTTATTTTTGTTATAATCATGGATAGAGTTGTGTAATATATAAACTTCGAGGCAGCAACATTCTTACGTTAAGGGCTGTGGAAGCTCTACTCGGGAGCTCAGTCGTTGAGCTCCTCCAAGTGGATAACTGAGGAGACCTTAATGACCTCTAACGTATCCAAGGTAACCAGCAGCTTGGCGAGGGTGGGTACCCTTGTGGGGCACCCGTAAGCACGTTCGGGTCAACCCGACCTTTTGATAGAATGGGAAGATCTTAAAGAGGAAGAGAAAGAGGATAGAGACTGAGGTTGAGGAAGCTGACGAGGTGTCGACCATCTAGCTGATAGCCTTAAGGGTCACCCTTTCTGAGGAGTTAGTCTCTAGTGCGGTTGTAGTTAGATCAGCTAGGGCTAAAAAATCAAAGTGGGCCTGCCTATATACACAGACTTATATTATGGGGCGGCATCATCCCTATGAGGATGAAGTCAGCCTTCCCTCATGGAATACGACCTCGGCATGACGAGTTTTAGGTATATGCAAATCAACTTTGTCCGCTCCTACAGCAAGATCTTCAAGCAAACTTATGCAATAAGCATAGAGGATTGTGTGATTCTTGATTGTGAAGTGACGTCTCATGCTATGGAGAACTCCTACTTACCTCATGATCGAGCTGTGCTTAGGCATGTGGAGTCAGATTGGCTCTTAGCAATGGCCGCTTGGTATGCTATGCTGGTAACATCTTAAGGCTGAAACGAATTACTTTGTTTATTCCAAATTAATTAAGTGTTTAACCTGCTTTCATGTGGCAAATCACAGCGCTCAACACTAAGATGCAACATGAAATAACAGTCACCGCAACTATCGAGACAAGCATTATCCACATAAATAAGGTGGTATTGGTGGCAAATATGAAAATGGAGGAGAATAAGGCCAAGCGCTATGGAGCATGTCTTGCTCCAAGAGATCTAAGAGTGGCTTGACATGTTGCAGCCCAAGGCAGAGGCTCAAAGAGTTATTTACCGAGAACATGGCTCAGAAGGAGGTCGAAAAGCAACAGGAGGACGTCATGGGCTTGTGTAAGCTAACTGAAGAAAAGGTTCTCTTAGTCAGGTTTGGTGGTAGTGGGAAAAGGCTAAGCTCGATGAGCAGATCAATATGCTCCAAGCCAAGATACCCAAAAATGCTACCGACAAAGCCATACAAGAGTTTAAGGAAAACATCTATGTCCCGATATTGGTGAGGATGTTTTCTGCATGCTTCTATCTTATCCAAAGGTAGGTTCATACGAATTCCTTGATTCAAATATAATCTGAAGGAGCTCGTCATGATTCCTTAGGTGGACGATATGCCCAAGACAAGTGGGTGACTGCTAAAGTTGAGGATCATGGTAAGGCTGAAGCATCTAACATTATCGCTGTCGCTGTCCCAACTGCTTCGACCAACTCTGCTCAGCAGTATTTTTTTTCAAATGTTATGTAAGCCCTTAAGTCTTCTCATGTTCTTCCATTTTCTTTTCTTTTAGTATCATCATCATTATTATTGTAAGGACTCCATCCATCAATGTAATTTTCAGTTAAATGATTGAAATTTAAATTTTTTTCCTTTTCAGTTGCGTGTTCTTTTAATTTTTATACCAAGTGTTAGCTTATCTTTAGTTATAAAGATCATCTAGTCTGTGCAACTTGTAAGGATGAACTAAGCGATGCTGCGAACTGTAAGGACCCTAGCTATGAGCAAAACATTAGAATGAGGTTGAATAGTGTTTATAAAATTTAACTAAGAAATTACGCCTTAAAATTCCAATCCAACAAAGATGCAGAAATAAGAATTAACAACAATGAATCAATGCAAACAATAAGATGTTTCAAGGGTTCAGATTATCCAAGTCAAAACCGACTTGTTTCTGATAATCATACGTTCCTTCCACCCGGATATCTCCGGATACTCAAGTTAGAATCATAACTTGAGGTTTTCTTTAAATCCACTTGTAGCAACCCTACAAGTGTAATCGATCTACATTCGATGTCCTCGAATCCCACAACTTGGGATCAATCAAATCACTCTCACAACCGAGAGAAAAACTTAATAATGAAAGTTATGAAATTATGAAATTACAACACTTACAATCGCATATGCCTTGAAGTAGAACTTGAAGGAGCAAGTGTGTTATGTGTTGATGTCTTCTTCCAAGAAGAGAGAAAGCCTTTTCTCTTGTCACCACCAAATGCCTAGAGGATATCACTTTGATTTTAGGTTAAAGAGCAAGAGTGAATGAGATTCTAGGGCTTGGAGAGAATGCGAGCTTGAGATATTGAAGATGACGTCTTGAGTTGCTAAGAGAATGACTTAAGGGCACTAATGGAATAGTAGAAGTCTCTCTTATAGGTTCTCCAAAACCCTTAAACAGAATACCCAAAACCCCTTTGAAATCCGCATGGAAAAAAGCCAACGGATAGAAATTTACAGTACAGAAGTCGACTGGTGAAGAAACCACAATCGACTATTGCACTGTGTCGGAGGGTAGGTGAGAATTCAAACGGTAACCACGTAGGACAGTAGACTGCTGAAGGTTAGACAGACGCCTGAAAACAATTAGACGACTGAGAAACCTTCTGCACACGACTGATGCGTAAGTTGTAAAAACAAAGAATTCTAGGTATACTAGGACATGCGACTGATGTGGAATCCACAGGCGCCTGTGTCATGGACAGGCGACTGGGAAACCAACATCGGTCGTCTATTGCACAAATGCGAAACATGCCAAAATCAAAGTTCTGGCAAGGGTTGGACATGCGACTGTATAAGCATATATAGGCGCATATGCCATGGGCAGACGCATGTAATTCCTTCTTA
>JAULAV010003380.1:0-25000 GCA_030789695.1 Scilla litardierei
ACGTCAAAGGGTCCAATATACCTCGAACTCAGCTTGCCTCTCTTTTCAAATCGGATAACTCCTCGATTCGGAGAGATCTTGGAAAAAACACGGTCTCCAGGCTGAAACTCCAACGGTCACCGTTTTGCATCTGCCCAATGCTTGAAATGGTCTTGATCAATCCTTAGCTTCTCCTTGATGTTTCTCACAACATCCACCGCCTCAACAATCATCTCTGGCCCTAACAGCTCCCTATCTCCAATGTCATCCCAGCTCAGTGGCAATTGATATTTCTTCCCATAAAGCGCGAAAAATGGCGACATGCCAATGCTCGCCTGGTAGTTGTTATTATAGGCAAACTCTACATGATGAAGATGATCCTCCCAAGATCCCTTGAAGTCCAACATGCCCGCTCTAAGCATGTTCTCCAAAATCTGAATCGTCCTCTCGGACTGGCCATCTGTCTGCGGGTGGTACGCGGTGGTGAAACACAGACTCGTACCCAGACTCTTCTGCAGACTCTGCCAAAACTGAGATGTGAATCTCGTGTCTTTGTCCGACACGATACTCACGGGGACTCCGTGAAGTCGCACGATCTCCTGCATGATTCACGTTACATCACTATCTATACTATGTAAAGGAATAAAAATGGAGAGTAAAAGAATTTACATCCATGTATCTCCTCGCTAGCGTTTCTGTGGACTGTCCCACTCGGAAGGGATAAAGTGCGCAGATTTGGTCAATCGGTCTACGATTACCCAAACTACGTCTTCTGCTTCGGACTCCGAGGTAGTCCAGTAACGAAATCCGTAGTGATGTGTTGCCACTTCCACTCCGGAATCAGAAGTGGTTGAAGCAACCCAGCCGTACGCTGATGCTCTGCCTTAACCTGCTGGCATACTAAACACTTGGCAATGCTCTGTGCCACACTCCGCTTCATGCCATGCCACCAGTAGTTTAGACGAAGGTCCTGGTACATCTTAGTGCCTCCAGGATGTACGGAATACGGCGAACTATGTGCCTCAACAAGCAGCTCCTCTCTAACATATCCAGCTGGCACACAAACTCTGGCACTATACCTTAGTGAGCCATCCTCATGAATCAGAAAGTCAGTCCACAGACCGGGTTCTACCTGCTCACAGATCTTCTTCAGCTTCGGATCTCCAGCCTAACATGCCTTGATCCGATCCACGATTGTTGACTGTATCTGCATACACATTGACGTCCCCTAGATTTGTGCAATGTATAAAGTCAGAACGGGGATACCAGGATTAAAATTTGTAACCACAAGCGCACGGTGTTGTAGTGTGGCTTGGGGGTCGAACACGGGGAGGCGTGTGGTGTTCTTGTTATCAAAGAGGAACCGGATCACCCGGTGGGTGAGCTAGCCCTATCGCTTGGTGGGTTGCCACGATATGAAACTAGGAAAGTTATAAGATATAAAAAGTAACACAGGACTTTGGTTTCCACCCTATCATGAGTTCTCTCTATTACGACCGACGGATAGGAATACGATCAGATTCTAGGGTTTAGTGGTAAGACGTTGCCTCTAAGAGTGATACCTAGCGTCCTATGGGCCCGATATTCCGGTCGATGCCCAGGATGATACGCTAGGTCTACCCGTGTTCGGTCGTTGGGCACTCCCATGTCCAACACCGACTGACTCCGGTAGCACTAAGCTCACAACGATTTCTCCCGACTTTCATCATGCTGTTCCCACGTGCTAGGAATCAATGTCTACACTAGGGGTGTGAGCTGTGGCTAGAGGATCAAACGCCAGTTTTATTTCTCCTTGGCCCAACGATCAGAGGCGGTCTTTATCCCGCCAATGATAATAAAACGCCCCGCATAGCCATCTAAATCCCTAAATCCTATCGAAACCTTAATCCTATGGTCGTTCTAAGGAGAACCCACGAAGGGGCTTCCACCAATGTCCCAGATTAGGAAACTGCTCACTAATCATTGCAAAAGATTCAATGCAACAAAAAATATAGCCATCAAAAAGATAATCAAGCATTAGATTAGAGAAGCAAATGATAGTATTAACGCAATATTAAAGTATCAAATCGATCAGAGAACTTACAAAACAAGTTTAATTAGCATCATCCAAAATCCCTAAAAAACTGTTAAAAACTGGGGATTCTCGTTTTCTGGAAAACCTAAGGCTATATATACATTTGGCAAGATGCCAGGGAATATTCCCACAAGAAGACAACAATAAACGCCTCAACCGATCGGTTGAAGCATCAATCGATCGTTGAGGCGACCGTTTGACTTGGTCTTCAGCTCTGAGATACTTCACCCGATCACTGAACCGATCGGGTGAAGTCGTTCGGCTCTTGAGCTTGGGAAGATCGGCGACAGGTGAACCGATCGGTTGACAGGTCAACTGATCGGTTGGAGTTCATCTTTAAAAACAGAGAACACTGTGGCATCCAACCGAACGCAGAACCGATCGGTTGGGGTCTTCTTCATAGCTTGCTCCTCGTCGGGTCAGATACATGTGCACGAACCGATCGGGTGGGTCTGTCCACCCGATCGGTTGGGGGCTGATACATGATACAATTTGACGTTTGGCCCTCAGGATCTCTTGTGGCACATCCCGTTGCTCCGGGGACTCATGATATTTGCTTTATATGTCCCCTGCACTGTCAATCTCCTATAAGTACACGAAAACACAAAGAAAGTGAAAAGAAAATAAAAATAACAAAAGAATAGATACGAAACAACAGAAAAGGACGAGAAATCACAGAGAAGACGTGCGTGAATATATAAAATACGACAAAACCACTCCAGGAAGCATAATCTCAATGCCTGACTCACAGAACTCCTGCTACAACCTCCACTGTGAAGTCAACATCATAACCGCTGGAAGTCTACTCAGCGCATCAGGAACCACGTTCACCTTGCCAAGATGTTACTGCAAGTCGATCTCGTAATCCGCCTTGAGCTCCAACCATCGATGCTATCGCATGTTGAGCTCCTTCTGCGTAAAGATATATTTCAAGCTTTTGTGATCAATGAAAATCTTCACTTTCTCATTCAGCAGGAAATGTCTCCAAATCTTGAGCGTAAATATGACTGCAGCCAACTCCAAATCGTGCGTTGGGTAGTTCTTCTCGTGAACCTTAAGCTGTCGAGAAGCGTACGTGACCATGTGTCCATGCTAATGCAAAACGCAACCGAGACCTTTGCCAGATGCATCATAAGAAATCTCGAAACCACCACTCCGATCAGGCACAGCTAGAACAGGTGCTGACGTCATTCTCGCCTTCAGAATAGGAAAGGCCTCCTGACAAGCATCGGACCAAACGAACTGTATATCTTCCTCGTCAGTCTAATCATCGGCTCTACAATACGGGAGAAATCCTTGATGAAACACCGATAATATCCTGCTAGCCCAAGAAAACTCCTGATCTCTGACGCTGTCCGTGGAATCGGCCACTCTCTGATAGCCTTGATCTTCTCCTGATCCACGGATATGCCATCTCCTGGCACCACATGTCCAAGGAAGGAAACTCTATCCAACCAGAACTCGCACTTGGAATACTTCGCATACAGATGATGCTTCCTCAAAATCTCTAGAACTATCCTCAAGTGCTCTGCATACTCCTCTACCGACTTCGAATAGATCAAGATGTCGTCAATAAAGATAACGACGAACTTATCTAAGAATTCGTAGAAAATCAGGTTCATCAGGTTCATGAAAACTGCAGGTGCGTTGGTCATACCGAAAGGCATAACTATGAACTCGTAGTGTCTATACTTCATTCTGAACGATGTCTTCTGCACATCCTCCTTCTTCACCCTCAGCTGGTGATATCCGCTCCTAGGATCCAGTTTATAGAATACCCTCGATCCTCCAAGCTGATCGAAAATTTCATCTATACGCGGCAACGGATACTTGTTCTTGATGGTGACGGCATTCAACTCTCTGTAGTCCATACACATACGGCGCGAACGGTCCTTCTTCTTTACCAGCAGAACAGGTGCTCCACACGGAGACACACTCAGATGGATATAACCCTTCTGCAAGAGTTCGTCCAACTGTCTACGTAGCTCCTCCAACTCTGTCGGAGCCTTATGATATGAGGCTTTCGAAATGGGCTGCGCTCCCGGAATAGGATCAATCGAGAACTCAAGAGCTCGATCGGGCGGCAGTCCTAACATCTCCTCGGGAAAGACGTCATCGAAATCTATCACCACCGCTGGTCTACTCACCTCCATCTGCATAGTTACAAGCTCCACCACTGGCTTGGCCTGAAATCTGACATGCCCAAGCGAACTGCTACCGCTGCTGAACTCGAAGGTCGGGTGACCTGGAATCTCAAACACCACTTTCTTCCGTCGGTAGTCAATCGTAGCATAGAAACAACCAAGCCAATCCATCCCAAGAATGTCATCATAATTGGTAATGGCGTGGACGAAAAAATCGGCATAAAGCTCATGTCCACAAACAACCAAGGGACATGACCGAAAACCAAGGGACACTGAGATCACACCATTCCATGTAGCGATATCCCAACTCTTGGAAAGAGGGGAAGTTGACAGAGAACGCTTGTCCACAAAACTCTGGGATAAGATGTACATGGATGCACCGGAGTTGAAGAGAACTCGAGCAGGAAAAGCACAAACAAGAATAACCCCTAACAAACAAGATAGCAATCAAAACCTATTCTAGCAAACAAGTTCGTCATGGGTCCAGACCACGAAGTGAGTAGATGAAGTCTACCCGATAAGCAAGGCCCACTAAGAGTGGTATGCCACGGCCCAATAGCCCCGAAAAAATGGGCTGAATAAAGGGGACGGTTACACTCCTTGGGTGGACCAATTCAAGGCTCACTAATGACGTAGTTAGGGAACCACATTTAAGGGAAGGAGGTTACAAATCAAAGGGAGGGGATAAATATCATGAGGACAAAGGAGGAAAGAGGGAGGCCAAATCTTTATCTAAAGCTATGGCTAAGTATCCTACACACTATTTGTAGGGAGATATATGCCCTTGAGGCAATTTATCCTAATATTACATCTTGTTTGTATATACGAAAGGTAATAATTGTCATAGTATAAATTCTATGAATCAAATACTTGGACAATTTCCTTAGACTAAAAGTGAGGTCATTACGTATCTAGATGTACATCTCGATTGTGAGAAGTAAATGACCGACTAGAACTTAAGTATTAAATCGTTCGTGGTCATAGATGTGTCGAGAAAAGGATATCGACACATTGGACAAACCTTTGTGTATTTGTCTTACCCTGTTGGGTAATGATGATCTCATAGTCATTCGACCTTGCGAAGTCGAAGATAAGGCACATGTTCTCATAAGAGAATGATTTGACTGAACGACCTGTTGAGTATTGACTCCCCAGATTTGGTTTTGATGATGAACAAACATAAATATCGTGAACTAACTCTTTGTAAGCGCAGTTATGGAGATCGTCACCAAAATTCTATGAACATCAAAAGCGACGTCTCAAGACTTCTCAAAGCACGTGATCGTGTGCTTAAAGCTTCGTTGAAGCTCAAGGACCATTATTGAAGTCAAGAAGATTCGATTGAAGCTTTTGAAGACGGTTCGTCAAGTTTAATTTATTGTCTTCTAGCTTCATTTCGTTGAATGTTAAGCCTTGAGTAGGTCTTACGTTTTAATCTTCAAAACGCTCATATCATTAGAGCTAGTATCTTATTAGAAGCCTATAGAATCTTTCCCGAAGCTTAATGCTTCTTATCGCGGCTTCTTGTGTATGTTAGTTAAGAAGAAGAACCAACCGACTAGATGGTAATCTAGTCGGTCGGCAATCCTTCTTGAACCGACTAGAATGCCTTGTTCATTTTCAGCTCATTTACTATTTACAGTTAGTCGGTCCAAGAAGGTTCACCGACCGACTAGTTGTGAAACTAGTCGGTTAGGAATCCTACTTAGACCGACTAGTTAAGCCTTCACTGTTCAGCCGAACTTACTGTTTACAGTTATTCGGTCAAAGAACAACGACCGACCGACTAGTTGAGAAACTAGTCAGTTGGAATTTGTTCTTAAATCGACTAGCTGTCTTTGGATTCAGCCACTTAGATTTCATCTCTTAGTCGGTTAAAGAACACTCACCGACCGACTAGTTGTGAAACTAGTCGGTTGGCAAGTCTTCTTAGACCAACTAGTTCTATATTCCTCGAACTTTCTATATTGGCTGTGAAGCTGTTAGTCGGTCCACGTTGAATCATCGACCGACTAGTTGTGAATCTAGTCGGTCAGTGATCCTTCTTTGACCGATTAGACTGCTTCAGAAATAGATCCGTTGGAGTATTAAATGCACAAATTTTCTCTCACTCTCTCTTCTCTATCCTATATAAACTTGAGATGCTTCTTCATAGCATTCAAGGCTGATATTTATTGAAGTTTAGAGAATCAAAGAGAAGCATTTATTCTCATTTCCAAGCTCATTCATTTCTCTAGAATCTCTCTCTCTCCCTCTCTCTCTTATTTCCAAAGAGAGATTCCCATTGATTGTGAGCCATTAAAGCCAAGAGCTTGATCCAAGGTCACCAACATCTTCCTAGGCTTCCATTGCTGGTCAACATCTTGGAGCTAGGGTTTGGTGCCTTCATCTTCCCCAAAATCCTTCTTGCCCTAAAATCGTAAGTTTTACTCAAGGCATAGGGTTTTGTGGTAAGCAATTCTTATTTCATTTACTTTGAAATTGCAAGTTTTACTCTCGGTTGTGAGAGTTGTGTGTGATCCCGGTTTGTGGGAGTCACAATTTCATTTGTGTATGATTTGATCTTGTAGAGGTTTTCTACAAGTATTTCATAGTGCAAATTTGAGTTAGAGATTTCTAACTCAAGTATCCGGATGGGATCCGGGTGTTTGGGACGTAGGATCACCGGGAACAAGTCAGGGAGACTTGGGTAGATCCGAACCCGTTAATTCGTTTGTTTGCGATTGTCTTTTATTGTTGTCTATTTTCATTTCGGCATTGTTGGTTGAGTTTGCAAGATAATTAGGAATTATCTTCTTAATTTTTTAAAGTACTATTCACCCCCCCCTCTAGTACTTGTGCAGTAGCTATCAGGGCATTACATTTGGTATCAGAGCCAAGTACATAACTATGTCTACCAACGACAACAAGAACGTTCGTCCACCTTCAGACTATAGCACCTTCAGGAACCGTGAAGGAGCTTCTTCGGTGATGGAAGGACACTCCTCAACTAGGCCTTCTTTCTTCAACGGTACCAATTATGGGTACTGAAAATGCCGGATGGAAACATTCCTCCGGAGTGCTTCACTATGGAGAGCTACGTTGACGGAGTATGTCGAGCCCGCAGAAGAAGATTTCGCTAGAAAACATTCAGATTAGCCTCAAATTTTATAACTAGATGTTTGAATGTTTCAATAGAAGTTTTTATTATTATTGTTGTTTCGATATTTTGCAGGTGCAACAACCTGCAAGGGCCACCACAAAAACCTGTCATGCCCTGCTTCCCAAGTATGGACGACGAGACATGAATAGGTCCGCTCAGAGTTGAAGCTGTGAAGCTACAGTCTGATAAGCATCTGTGTAATAAACCATGAGCAGGTTCTTGCAATGCGACAAAACAACAACAATAATAAAAGAAAAGCATACATTAATTTATCCACTAAACAACATTCAAATTTTATTCCAACAATTAGAGTTATAGTCATAAAAACGAGAACATAGTCTGAAAGTAAAAGGCCCCAACCATGGCCGAAACATAAACAGAGAGATAAGGTGCTATGCACCGAAAACCTAACAACAACTACTAGAAAGCAAACATCAACTAAAAAGAAGTCTCCAGTTGAGACTAGGACTGGTCACCGGTGTCCTCTAACTCTGCCTCTGCAGAAACCTCAAACTCAACGTCTGCGTACTGATCGTCCTCAACAACTATCTCAGACTCATCACCTAACATGCGCACCCAAAGAGAAAAGGGTGCATGTCAGCAAAAGTCCCTAAAAAGGTAAACAGAAGACTTTTGTGCAAGGAAACATATAAATAGTAAATGCAACTAACATTTTTAACATGATGACATGGCATGGTATTTAAAGAATCCGGCAGTTAAAATGAACATGATGGTAACAAAGCATGCACGTCATAGAAAAATCTACGAAACACTATTTCACGAATTCACGAAAACTAGCTTATCACGTCATGCACAGAGTTTCCGTCTTTTGGCTGAAGTGGCTGTACGGGCACACTTCTATGTTCAAGCGATCGTTTAACCCTACCCCTCCACGCGCATATGGACTGGCGCCCATCTTCTGGATCATGAGCCAGGAAGTGTGTTTGGCATAGGGTTGTACCTGGCATACATGTGCCTAGCCTTTATAGGATGTAGGGGTCAGGACCCTACTCGCCGCAGCTTACAATTTATTGTAGCGTGTGCTACACATTCGTGATAAATAAAGTTGATGCATGAAATGACATGGCAAATGCAGGAACATTGCAATAAGCAGTTAAAAGTGTGTACAGTTAATTTGAAATTAAACGTGACATGTGGTATGAAATGATAGCATGGCAAGGGTGTCGGATCTAGCTTCGTTGTCAAGCTAGATCAAGCATGGCGTCTAGGCGAATATCATTTCATCGCCTAGACTCTTTTACGCTATTTCACAGATTGGCCTAAACATGACTTAAAGGAATACTGGCAAGTTTCACTTGCCTGAAAACAATCACGATGCGATCACCGCTCAACAAGGTCCAAGATCTACCTATGTGCTCAATCCATGATCCAACCTGCAGTTACATATTATTAACGTTCGATTAGTGATTTAAACAACACAATAAAGATTACGTCTTTTATCTTGTTTAGCATGTGATGTGTGGGTTCCTACGGTTAGAGATTTACCTCAACACGATGCGAGAGCTACACTGACGTTGTGTAGCGACGTCAGGGGTTGGACTCTGGCAATGAGCAAGGGTACGACAGACAGCTAGCGACCACGGTAGCACGATGTGTAAACGGTTGCGAGCAACACGAACGCCGACGGTAAAGGAAGGCCGTGCAAGGGTCTTGGAGACTAGGAGACAGCCGTGTGGATCTGGGCTACCGTGAGGGGATGCACGGCAACGGCGCAGTGAGCAAAGGAGGTTGTGCGGAAGTTTAGAAGGTGGAAGGATAGTTTTGTGGCTAGGGGGCTGTTTTGGTGTATGTGGGGGTTTGGGGGCTGCAGTAAGTGGCCGGGGTGTCTAGGGGGTCGGACTACCGACAGGTGGCGGCCTGGGTGGTGGCTGCCGGCGCTACAGGGTTGGCCGTGGGTTATTTACAGGGATCGACAGTTTTTGTGGGGAAAAATGGGTTTGTGCGGCAGTTTGGAAGAGGAGGGGATGTTCGTCCTTGTGGAGGATGGGTGGTTGCACGAGGGGGTTGGCCGGAGAAGGGGGCGGCAGAGGTGGCCGGCGGCGCGATGGGTGGTTGCAGGCCGTGGGGTTTATGGGCTGTGCGTTGGTTTTATTGGGGGTGAATGGCTGTTTTGTATTAGAGGATGGGGGTTTTGTGCAGCTTAGAGAAGGTGGAGGAAGATGGGGTTGTCGATGGAGGTGGCCGAAGGAGCAAGGTGGCTGGTACGGTGACTGCAGGTCGTGGGGATCGTGAGGAGCTGCTGTGCGTGGGTTTAATGGGTTGGTGGCGGCTGATGCGTGAGAGGAAAAAACCCTAGACTTGGTTCGGTTCTAATAGAGATGATTTGCTATTTGGAGTTTAAAATGGGGGTGCACCTAGGTTGATTGGATAGAGAAGATGTGAGAGAGAGGGGGTAGACTTAGGGTGTCATTAGCTAGGGAAATATTACACATGATACGTATTAAACCTATAGATTTAATTAGGGTTATTTGAAATTCAAATTAATTAGGCTAAGTAGATTAGAAAGTGATTAGGGGAAAAGGTTGGTCTAGCGGTGTCCGATAATCATAAGAAAAATACCGAGACGACCGTGTCGATGACAGGGTCGAGACTATGATGATCGGTCACGGGCTAAGTTCACGAAAAACGGAACTAAAAATAAAAAGATCAAACGACGAAGGTAAAAGTTACGACACCCCTTCATACAAAGCTGTTTTGTGGAAGAATGAGCCGTGAAATGACGTTCACGAAAAATTCCACAAAAGTACTCTCTCAGAGGGTCACAACGACATATTACATCACATGTTTGGGATACAAGAAGAGGTCAACTTAAATACGCGTACGAAAAAGAAAGTACGCGTAGAAAACATACGCTCGAAAAGCGACCGTGACAATATCTTTGGAAAACGTATTAACTTGTCATTGATATCTTGGCATAGTAATCAAACACTGATAATAAGTAACATGTCAAATAATTAACCTTCCTTTGGGCCCATTTATAATTTATTTGTAAAACCGAATAATTATCACATGTTTATTATCGCAGAAGCACATATAATTATGCCAAACATTTAAATTCCGTTGGACCAATAAATATTCACATAAAAATATGCCCAAAACCTTTTATATTTTGAAATAAAATTAATTTCCACAAGAGAGCCCACTTTGATGGGTTGTTGTTTCAATTAACTTACTTCAAAATATATTTTTAATCATGTAAATTTTGAATTTAAATTTTAGCATCGAAAACTTAATCTTTAAGGGCAAATATACTTAACGCCTTTTATTTCTTTTTTATTGAATTTAAATCCATATTTTAGGCAAAATTTCATTCAAAGTATGTCCATATCCTTTTATGTTTCGAAAATAAAAGTAATCTCCACAGTAGAGCCTACTTTGGTGGGGTTTTGTTTTAATTAAAATTTATTTCGAAACATATAACTAAATGTGCCTAAAAATGAATTTAAATTAAACTACACTTTAACACACAAAAATGTGTTTAATGGACACACACACACACACACATATGTGTGTGTGTGTGACCATTTATTTCCTCTTCATTAAGTATAAGTCCAAATTTTAACCAAAAATTTCATACAAAATATGTGCAAAGACTGTTATATTTCGAAATAACAAAAATTTCTACAAAAGAGCCCACTTTGGTGGGTTGTTTTTTAATTAAGATTATTTCAGAATATATATCCACCATGCCCAAAAAATAATTTAAATCAAAAAACACAAAATTTTAACATAAAATAATGCCTAATGGAAATATGTGTGTGTGTGTGTGTGTGTGTGTGTGTGTGTGTGTGTGTCATTTATGTCCCTATTTTATTTGTGTTAAAATATCCAAAAAAGGCACCAAATGAGTCCAAATAGCCAAAAAATGGCCCAAAAGAAGATGGCCCAGGCCCCTTCTTTAAAAATACCTTTTTTAAATATTTTAAGAACTTTGGCTGCAGCCTGCTTATCAGCCTTTGGGCAGTATTATTTAGAAAAAGGTAATTTTTTAAATTATGGTAGGCTGGCGGCCCATGGGGGGCTGGCCCACGGGATTGGGAAGGAGAATTGTGGGCGGGGGTAGTGTTTCTGTGGGGGGACGGTTGTGGCAGCTGCCGCCACCCCCACCCCCCTCTAGCACTGTGGCGGAACAGTGGCCTTTGGCCGCCGCCCCTCCATTTTTTTAAAAATACAAAACTGTCGAAGAACCCTTAGGGAGCGGTGGCTATGGCTGTCGCCCCCACTCACCCCAGGGGGCCACCGGGATGTGGGGGCTTGCGGTGGTGGTTGCCACCCCTCTAGGGGGGTCGGTAGCCATTAGCCGCAGCCCCCTCTATATCTATAATTTTTTAAAATATGTGAAAAACGAGAAAAAAACACCTAGCGAGGGTTTTGGCAGCGGCTGTGGCCGCCGTCGCCTCCATCCCCCCACTGGCTTGCAAGGCTGTGGGGGCCGATGGCCGGCGACTGCCACCCCTTTACCGAAAAATTATTTTTTTTGGAAAAATAACCAAAAACCAAATAATCCAAATTTTCATACGAAAAATAATACAAAAGTTCTGAAAAATAAACAATCTCTTAGATCTAACAAGAAGGGGCTCTGATACCACTTGTTGGGGCTATTTCTAAACTATACAATGCATCACCATGCAAATAATCTAGATATAATATTCATGTCAGATCTACGAGAAATAAACTGAATCTGAAAGCAGAAGCGTACCTGAATCCATTGTGCTTAAAACCTTATATCTGTGTGGTTGGCCTTCCAGATCTACACGAATCCCCGCGAGAAATCTTTTAGCTTTCTCTGGCTCTAATTTATCGACGGATGCAAACAAAGACGGCTCTTCGTTCATGCGATCTAGGGATCACAACCACGTATATATATATATATATATATATATATATATATATATATATATATATATATATATATATAGGCAAAACTGGATGCCTATTGGGTTTCAGGGTTAGTCAATCATTAAAACAGAAAACCCATTGTCTGTAGACATTAAAGGCCTACACCCTAAACGATACATTAAATCCCACTTAATTAATTAGATCACTTTATTGGGCTTAACTTAATTTTACAGCCCACCTTACATAATTATTTTACATATAAGCCCAATGTGGGATTAACAATCCAACATCATCAAGTCCTTATTCTAGTTTTTTACTTTTTCGGAATTAAATCTATCACATTCTTCGGTCAATTGCAAAACATACAAATGAATAAGTGCAAGAAGAAAGTGATACTACACTGGGCCGACCTTCGATGATTATTCGGCTGAGTATTTGACTGGATAAGTCCAATAAATTCCACGACTTCAGCCCACCCGCTGAATGACCCTCATGTGAGGCCAACCAACACCTCATTAAAGGCGACAGCCAAGCTGACCATTGAGTTCACTCATCAATACAAACCGTTCAGCTCCTCATAAATGCATGCATTCAATGATCGACCATTCAACTCCTCATCAATGGTGACAGCTTGGATCCAAATGAAATAAAGCTTAATAATGGCTCGGATGTTACCATCTAACGTCCGCTGACTATAAGTAGCCTCTCGAACAATGAGGAAAACACTTTTAGCTGATTCCACATTCTAAGACATTCTCATTCTCTAGCAACCACCGAAGTCAGGTACTCAAATATCGATATCTACTCTACCTTATACATTTACACCATAGCTCAATGTGATAACTAGTGACCTGTCTCGTGGCCAACAGATCGGCCATAGTTACCCTGAGCCTCCTTGAGTCATCTACTGATTTAATCATCGAAGGAGATTAGGTCAGACACCGGATCCAACCCCCTGACGAGCTCCTTGTGTTTCAGGCTGCCCAGATACAGTTTGGTCCCTAGTTTAATAGCTCAGATCGAAGCCTACTTAGTTCATGTTTTGCTCACCGATTGCCCGGTCAGCTGCCCACGTCATTCCACATTAGCTACATCAGCCAAATCCTCTTCCAACAACTTCAGTGGTGAGAAAACATCCGTAAATATCTCGCGCCATCTGTGGAAATCTAGTCGGCATCCACATCCCCATCCACCACATCAATGATCACTCGACCCACCAACCAAGGGCCTAAAAGGACAATTACTATGGGGCAGCTGATGATACACCACCTGCCATGGATCACAGTTCCTCCGCTCGTGGGATGCCCGAGTGACAATTAGTGACTTTGGAGTAGTTCCATTCATTTTCACGAGAAGTGAGTGTCAACATTCGAGCACTGACTGCCGTGATCAAACGACTGACGGGTGCATAGTCCCATTTGATTGTAAACCCATCGGTCATCTTAATTCTTCACCAACAACACCATGTGATGCTGTCCGACACGACGATGGACTAAGGAAACATGCCTTCTAACCCCGAGCAATGGTTCATCTTGATCTCTTTCTCACTGTAATAGTAATATACCCCCATCTCTCCTTGTCCCAATGAGCTCAGGGTGGCGAGATTGGGGGCCACATCTAATGTATAGTTGGTCTCCGGAGCCTGTGGCTCTCACACAATGGAGTTGAGGACTGTGGCCTCGTTCTGTCTGATGATCGATACCAAGAAAGCCGTCGGGGGCAAGGTTGCCGCTCCCACCGTTTGTCTCACTTTAGACTCAAGAGGAAGGCTCAGAAAGAAATCATCCACTTTCAAAGATACTCTGACCGCTCAAATGAGGATCAGGTCGACTCTTCCAGTGCTTCCAATGGCTAGCTAAGAAGATCTTGGCATCGAGGTAGTCAACGATGAAGCCACTCCCCTTTGTCGAGCTCGGATGAGGAGCAGAACCCCACCTTGGCCCTGATGCTGCCGAGGTTCAAGGTGACTGACCTGGACAAGTACGATGGCTCAGACGATCCTTCTGAGCATGTCAAAACTACGAGGGGGTTATGGAGATACAAGGGGCCAATGATGCTCTCCTTTGCCATGCTTTCCAGACCACTCTACAAAAGGCTGCAAAGGAGTGTTATAATGGACTTCTCAACTGGTCTATTAGGTCATTCAAAAGCCTAGCTTATGATTTCTGCCAACAAATCATGGCAAGAAAGAGGAGGAAGCAGAGCTCGGACCACCTCTTTACCCTTGTGCAAAGAGAAGGGGAGAATTTACCAAGCTTCTTAAATTGCTTCAATTCGAAGAGGCTGAACATTGAGAGCTATGGCGATGAGTTGACCATCGCTGCACTCAAGAAGGTGGTCCAATGTGAAGACCTGATGAAGTCTTTGCAGCATAAACTGTCTCATAGCCTGGATCAGCTCCTTACCAGAGTAGAGCAGTACATGATCATAGAGGAAGCACTGGCCAACTGTGATGGGGGTACCTCTAGAGCCCCAACCGAGGCAAAGAAGCTCGGCCCAAGGAGGGGGACTACCGAGATCAGAGAAACCAAAGGAGACTGGAAAGAAGTCCCAAGTATAGGTCAGACAGAGCCAACATAATCATCACAAAGCTAAACACTCCTTAGGCCATGGTGATGGTATATGCCTAGGGCGAGGGGTACTTCAACCGACCGCCCCCAAAGATGAAAGGAAGATAGCCAGACAAGACCAAGTTTTGCAGATACCACCAAAAACATAGTCATGATACAAAAGACAGTTGGCAGCTAAAGGACATTGAGCACCTTATTCATCCTAGGCATTGAGGAAGTTTATCGACACCCCCAAACGAGAAGAAGATCAATGACCGAGGGAAAAAAAATCATAGCCTAACTTGTAACCAGGGTCATTGATGTGATCTCTAGTAGATCAAGGTCGGGTGGGTTGTCCTCTTCAGCTCGACAGTCATATGTTCATAGGGTGATGACCACTAACGTGGGTTAAAAAAGGTCGAGGGACGCTCAACCACCTATCTTTTTCTCTGATAAAGATTTGGAGGGTGTCGAGCTTCCATATAATGATGCCATTGTTATCAGTGCCATCATAGGCTCGACCAAGATACGACGACTGCTCGTTGATACTAACAGCTCTTGCAACGTGATATTCATGTTAACGCTGGAGAACATAGGGCTTAATACATCTGACCTATAGGCATACTCCGGCCCTATAGTTGGTTTCACGAGGCATGGTGCCCCGATATTGGGTATGATTACTTTGCCAGTCACTTTTGGAGAGCACTCACAGTTGGTCACCCGCATGCAAAGTTCATAGTGGTAAAAGTTAGCTCAGCATACAATGTGATCATTGGTCAGCCGCTTCTTAACTTGATCGAGGCTGTGGTTTTCACCTTCTACCAAATGATCAAGTTCCTAACTCTTCAGGGGTTGAGAGGGTGATAGCAACCAGGCTTAGTCAAGATTGTGCTAGCTCCTTTCCACCAAACCATGAGGACTAAGCAGACCTATCTGGTGGATTTTCTTGACAACATGAAGAACTTCATCGACCAACGACCTACTCCAGTCAAAGAAGATAAGCTGTCTCAGATGAAGAAGGAAAAAATGTCGTTGTTGGGTCGGGACTTGATCCCGATCTAAAGGAGAAGTTGATTGGATTCTTGAAGGCCAATGTGGACATCTTCACTTAGTTGCCAGATGATTTGCTAGGCGTGGACCCTCATGTGATCACCCATGAGCTGCACGTCGATCCTACATTCAAGCCTGTCAAGCAAAAGAAGATAAATATTAGGGGCGAGAAGATGAAGGCATCCATAGAATAAGTAGATCGGCTGTTGGAGGCTGACTTCATCAGGAATGTACGGTATCTGGACTGGCCGGTCAACATTGTGATGGTGAAGAAGGTGAATGGCAAATGGCAGATGTGTGTGGACATCACCAATCTCAATAAGGCATGTCTTAAAGATAGCTACCCCTACATCGGATCGATCACCTCATGGACAACTCCTCAGGTACAAGCTTATGAGCTTCATGGACGCTTTATCTGGCTACAACCAGCTTTAGATGACTCCTAAATACGATCTTATGAGCTTCATTACTGACCAAGGAATCTTCTGCTTCAAAAATATGCCCTTCAGGTTAAAGAATGCTTGGGCACCTATCAGCAGATGGTGAATAAGGTCTTCAGCTCTTAGATCAGGATGAATTTGGAGGTATATGTGGATGACATGCTCATCAAATCCAATAGCTCGATAGACCACATTACCGACCTCTCAGAGACTTTCAAGGAGATCAAGAAGCACAAACTCTGGTTGAATCCTACTAACTGTACATTCGATGTCAAATCTGGAAAGTTTTTTGGCTTCATGATCATAAATCTTGGCATTAAGGTCAACACTGGCAAGCTCATGACACTGATTGGCATGAAGGAACCGATAACCATCATGGAGCTACAAAGGCTGAATGGACGGATCACCACACTAGGTCGCTTTCTGTCAAAGTCAGTAGAGAGGTCCATCCCATTCTTCAAAGTTATAAAGAAGGTCTTGGCAAAACCTACGGGCGATAGGAAAGCTATAAAATGGGATGATGATTGTGCTCGAGCTTTCACCGAGCTAAAAGACTACCTCCATAATCCACCACTCTTGATGAGGACCAAGGAAGATAGCCACTGAACATCTATCTGGTGGCCACTTAAGAAGCAGTTAGCTCAGCCTAGTCAAATAAGAAGCAGGAGTACAACAACCAATCTACTTGATCAGCCTAGAATTAAACTCCGGATGATGTCGTTTTACCACAAGTGCACAGTATAGTGGCAAGCAAGTATCGAACAAGGGAGGTGGTTTCTGAGTACCAGTAGATTCCTAGGCTGATTTGGCTGTGGGTTTTATTAGTGGAGATGGATTTCAGAGGGTCGTAATGGGGATGGATGCAAAATTGTTGTCATGTCGTTATCACAAGTATCTACTCCACAAAGAAAGAAATAAATCAGAGATAACAAATGAGAGATAAGTACTAGGGTGTCGGTATCCCCACTACTGGTTCTGGCTAAGAAATAAGATCATACATACCTAGACATTGATTCGTCCGATGATTCGATCATATGTTGTGTGGGCTCTTTACTGGTGCCACCATTGCGGATGACCGCGTAAGCGATATAAAGGTGTAATGAAGACTAAGGTTGGTGCCACTATCGTGGATCACCGTGTAAGCGATATAAAGGTGTAATGAAGACAAAGGTTGGCGCCACTATCGTGGATCACCACACCTAGAGGACGACATTACAACTCTATTCGAATGTATGGTGACTTCTAAGGACTAGTTCCACTATCGTGGATCACCATGTTCATCGAATTCCCAATACCCCCATGGTTAATCGACCACAATATAACTCTACGGACTTACCAATGCCAATATCTTGGATCACCACACTACAATCTAGATTCGATGTCAATATCTTAGATCATCGTCACTAAACTTAGATTTGATGCCAATATCTTGGATCGCCTCCTCTAGCAAAGATAAAGCCTGAGACAATAGGGTTCAACCTAGCCCTAGCATGCAAATTTACTCTAGCATAGCAAATAAGATATAGCAATCAAGAACAACCATTGCATGCATAATAAGGATCAACAATCAATTCAAATAACAAATATGTAAAAAGAATAGAAAACTTAGCTTGATAGAAAGTTGTATAGATCGCCAACAAGAACTTCAAGATCCAACATGCAAAGCTTCAAGATTCAAATCCGGGAAGAGGGGGCTAAGGCATAGCCTAACCTCTGAAAATTCCCCCTAAAAAGTCTTAGAAAAGTGTTTAAAAACAATTGGAGAACTCCCCCAAAAGACGGATACAAAACCCATTTAAATATGATCCCTAAACCCTAGCCATGCTAATGGGTCAATGGGCTGAAAATCGAGTTGACTCGATCGAGTAAAATTTGACTCGACCGAGTCAACTCTGGCAGAGAGTTGCTGTAGAAATTCAGCACTGCACTGTCAACTTGCAAAAATTTCCTAGGACACATCCAACCTCTGTTTCTAGCGTTCTTGGTGGCGTTGGAACCATCATGAGGTCTACTATCTATAAACAATATGAGAAAAATAATTTACCAACTGAAATCATAGAATATCTTCAAAGTGTAGGAGGCTGTCCTGAATTTCGGGCTGCTTTACCTCACTTGACCGAGTGCTGTTGCACTCGGTCAAGTGGCCTTTGCGCTCGGTCGAGTAGCCTTCGACATTCCCTCGTCCTCGATCTGAAATAGTAGTTGCGAGGACCGAGTGGTACGTCCACTCGACCGAGTTTAGAGGCTCGAATTTGTCTTGGAAATGTCGTTCTGCCATAATTTTCACTCGACCGAGTAGCAATGCTACCCGGCCAGAGTGCTCTTTCTTACTCACAAGGGCCAAGTCTTCAACCCCTTTGGCTATACCTACTCAGACCGAGTGAGCAAGTCCACTCGGTCCGAGTGAACTGGAAACTGATGATAGATTTGAAGCTTCATTTCCTTGCTTCTCTTCTTCTCTTCCTCTTCTTTGACATTCTTCTTTGGCACCTCAAGCATGTCATCATGAGTCTTCTTGGTGCTCCCATATCGCCAATCATCCCCTTGACTCCAAATTACTCCAATATCGCTCTAAATCCCTGAAATACAACAAAACGCTCTCAAAGCCAAATAGTCCAAAATGGTTGTATAAAATCTTATAAAATGGGGGAAATGGAGGGTTCAATGCATCATAATGATATGTGACTAACCATGCAAAAATAGGAGCATATCAAAATCCCCCAAGCTTACCTTTTACTCGTCCTCAAGGAAGACAAATAAAATTAAAACCGGGAGGGGAATACAATGGAAAGAGAGGTGTTGAAGGTGTCGGAAACAAAGATCTCAATCCAAACTCAGCAAGCACATGGATAAGAGGATACGTGAACACACACCAATATATAATCAGAACACACATTCATAAGAAAATCTTTTAGTCTCGCTCAAATGAAAATATCATGGATTCAAATACGCATAATGAACTCAATACATTATAATATGAGAGTAGTGTTAGATCTGGATCTAAGCCTAGAGGGGGGAGGGTGGAGGGGGTGAATAAGTTAATAAAAATTCTCGTGAACAAACAAGCAATCACAGGCAGTTATAAGAAATCACAGAGTGCACAACAGATTTATCCGGGTTCAATCGTCCCAACGACCTACTCCAGCCCCATAAGTAAATACTAGATTAATAATGTTACTAGTACAACCGAAGCTAGAGCACCTACCCTACTCTCACCAGGTTCCCGTATCGTACTCCCAAAGTGCTAAACACTAATAATCTAGTAATGCTCTCTTTTGACAAGCACCAACTCGTCAAGATCCTCTTGTCTAGCCCCAACTAGACAAGACCCCAAAAGAATGTAAAGTTTTACCTACAAAGATATATACACCAAGTACACAAATATAAAATAATAAGAGTTTAGAAAGCTCAGTTCGTGTCGGTGTTGTAGTCTCTGTCAATCAGCTCAGTGTTGGATACAACATGTAGTTGGATACAACGTTTGATGACTTTGTGTTTGATGATAAAAAACTTATATGAATGATTAAATGTGTGTGATAAGTGTTTTCAGGAATGGCACTCTCGCAAATACTTAAAAAGATACTAAGTAAAAGTGATGGAGAATTTGCCATGGATTAGCAAAGTGGACTTGGTCAAAGATGGAGAAAATGGCTACAAATATTGGACTAAGTCAAATATGGGGAGATAAGGAGGAAATCAATTCAAATCCATATTTGAATTGATTCAAATCAATTGGTGCATGAATCAAATCCTAAAGACATACAAATTGTAGACTTGGTCAAAGATGGAGAGATATGGAGAATCCCATGCAAATCAATATAAGAGATTAAATGAGATCATTTTTGAAATCCTATAGCTATTCAAATTCAAATCCTATAACCATCCATATTTAAAATCCTTATCCAATGGTGATTCATTCAAATCCTAGTCATGTTAGGATTCTATCCAATCTCCATATTCTATGGGATTCTAATTGATTCTAATTGATCCCATCCTCTCCTATATAAACCCATATTCAAAGAGAGATATTTTTGAGAGAGGAACATTAAAGAAGAAATTTCGGCCAACATCTCCAAAAAGCCTCCTTGCGCAACAAAGCTCTAAGTTCTTCTCCTTCCTCCTTGCGCAAGAAAACTCCAAAGCTTCATTGCCTAAAAGATTCATCTCCTTCCTCCCACAAAGCCAAAGCTCCATTGCATCAAACATCACATTGGCCACAATATCCAAGAGGAAGTATTCTTCATGTTTCACAAGTCTTCAAGCTCTCTCTCCTTAAATTGCGCAAGCACGAAGAAGGCAAAGGTTTAATCCAGAGCTCTCCTCTCCATTGCATGCAAGTCCTCTTCAGGGAGTCTTACACATTGGCAAGTCCGCATGTTAGGAAGGGGAACACTTCTCTAGGCCGTAACACTTTTGGGGATCTCCAAGCCTAGGCCGCAAGTGTCATCAAGGAGCCTCACCATATCTTCATTGCACAACACATCAAGGAAGACTCATACAAGGCCGCAACTTGCCATAGCCCCTACTCTCCTTATTACGTAACATTCCAAGGAGGGATCTTCTCAAGGCCGTAACTTTCAGGGGTCTCTTCATCCATCGACGCAAGCTTTGAAGCCAAAGAAGGAGGCCACAACATCTTGTGAGAGGCATGACGTGAGACAGACGGCTACTTCCTGTCAGACTTGGTCTGACCTGAGCTGATTGACAGAGACGACTACGGCTACACAAACTGAGATTTCCTAAACTCTTTATTATTATATTTGTGTAGTAGTATAACGATCTCTGTAGTGGAAACTTTACCCTATTTGTGACTTTTGGGGTCTTGTCTAGTGTGGTACTAGACAAGAGGGACTTGACTAGTTGAGTCTAGTCACGTGAGAGCTTATACTAGGATTAGTTTTGTTTAGCATCGGTGGAGTGCAGGTACTGAGAGCCAGGTGAGTGTAGAGTGGGTTCTCAAGCTACAGGTTGTACCAGGAGCACCGGTGGAGTGCGATAAAGAGAACCAGGTGAGTGTAGAGAGGTGCTCTAGCTACAGGTTGTACCAGGGACATTATTAATCCAGTATTTGCTTTCAGGGATGGACGTAGGTCGAGGAGATGACCAAACCAGGGTAAATCTGTTGTGTACTCTGTGATTGATTATTATTTACTCTGCTTTGCCATATCTACACGAGAATTTTTATTAGCCTATTCACCCCTCTCTAGGCTTAGATCCAGATCCAACAAGTGGTATTAAAGCCGGTTAGATGATCTAGTCTAGACATTATGAATACCATATCATTAGTTTTTGCTCATGGCATGCCTATTGATCGTCCTCCTATATTTAGTGGCCATGATTATATATATTGGAAGGCTAGGATGAAAACTTATTTACTACCCGTTGTTGTTGACACTTGGTACATTATTAAAAACGGACATACTATAATCTCTAAGCCTGAAAGTAATTTGGATGCTAGAAATGTGTGTGCTATAAATGCTAGAGCAATGAATATTTTATTGTGTGGAATAGATAGAAAAACAGTTGATCTTAATTTACATTGCTCTTCTGCGCAGGATATATGGAGGACTTTGGAGACAACCTATGGTAGCAAGCAATCCTCCGGTAATCACATCTCAAGCGATGAAAAGAGCATACAAAAGGGAAGAAAAGCTCCTTTAAATAAAAATGATGCTTATGTTCCTAAGAATATTAGTAAGAATTCTACTAAGAGTAAAGTTATTTGTAAATGCAGGGAGCAAGGACACTTCATGAAACATTGTCCACAATCAAAGAACAACACTGCAGAGAAGAAAGAAAAATCTTTATCAGTAACATGGGATGACGATAGCGAGGATGAGAATCAAGAGGAGACTGCTCATTCCTCCCTTTGCCTAATGGGAAAGCATGATGAGGCAAAAACTTTCATTAAAAGAACTGCACTACTGAATATTTGTAAATAAATGCAAGTTGAAATTGAGAGGCACCAACGTATTATTAATGATATGCAAGATGAAATTGACAACCTAGAATCTACTATAGAAAAACGTGAATCCACATTAGAAGAGTATATAAATTCCAATGATGATTTGCAAGAAGACACTTACCATATGTCCTTAGAAATTAAGGAGCTAAAAAGAAAAAATTGTTGCATGTGATCCAACCAATAATTTGTTGGAAAAAGATAAATCTAGGTTGCATGAAAAAGCTGAATGTCTTATTTGTCCTACTTTGTTGAATGTTATTAGCATGTATAAGCAAACTGTGATTAACCAAGAAACTGAAATTGAATTGCTTAATGAAAAGATAAGCATGCTAAATGATGAGCTAAAAAGAAAAATAATTGCTAAAGAGGACAATAAGAAGGCTTTTATAAGTAAATGCACTTTAATTGTGAATGAAAATGCTTTGTTGAATCCAAAGTCACTAATCTAAAATTGTCCATAAAAAATTTTCTATTGGAAAACTATCGTTGGATATTATTCTTGAAAATCAACTTTATGGCAATAATAGACGTGTACTTGGATATGGTATGAAACATGCTGAAAAGACTAATTATAAGAGATTTCACAATGTGCCAAGCAAAGTGAAAAATATTTAAGCAAAGTGCTTTACATGTTCTAGTGTTGGTCATACTTCTCATTATTGAAAGTTTAGGAACACAAACATAAAGTTCAAGCAAGAGTGGGTTCCTAAAAATTTGATGACTAACATGAGTGGACATTGTTGGATTCTAAGGTCACACATAACATCTTTCGTTTAGGTAAGATGGAGGTGGCTAGGAACTTGGAAATGAATGTCACATCTTATTAAAATTCTGTAGTCATACTACACCGCGGAGGTATGATTTTTCCTCTTTGAACTTAACGCATACCATCATAGCATTTTTATGTGCTTGATTGTTTTTATTTGTGTGCTAGTTTTGTTTGCTTGATAGCTTAGTTATTTATAAACAAAAATAAAAAATGAAAAACACAAAAAGAAAAAAAATTGGAGCTTAATGTATATATTTCTTTTGAATCATTTAAGTGGCATTAATGAATAATAATCATATTCATGTAGAAATTGATGTATTATTGTTATGACTACATGTGCATGTTTGATTTTCTAAATAGGCATGACATGTTCAATAATTAGAATAATTCGATTTCTACACCTATACCTTCACTTTCACAAATATTAAATATTGCTGTACATTTGGAGATATCTTTTATGAAATATTGGAAATTGAATGTAGGATGAAAAATAACTTAAAATCTTAGAGATATGATGTGTTTTTCCATGGATAAAAATTGAACACAAAAGAATTGAATATGAAAAAATTGAAAAAGAATGAAAATAGCTGCGTATGAAAAATGGATACAATCCTTGGCAAGTATACTATCCACGAGTATCCAACATATGCTTTACAGGTAATCTTTAGCGTTGGTGTTATACTCGTCAAGCAATGCTACCTCCACATCTAAGAGTCCTTATAGGCTATGTTTTTGGGTGTGGTATCTTGAACTTATTTTTAATGAGATATGTAAAATCAATCCTAGGTGATTTCATGTTTAATGGAAAATATTGATTGATTTTGGTTGAATTTCTTAAAAGTTCTCATCATGTGCTTCAATGTTTAATCATCAAACTTACACGTTGGTGTAGAAGTCGTATGTTATAATTCACATTGAATTTGAAGTGCTTATTCTATGAATGTCTATATGCAAGTGCGAGTCGTAATTTATAATGCTCAATAGTTTCCATGTGCTATGAAATTTAACTTCGTTATACGCTTTTGATGATAACAAAAGGGGGAGAAATATTGAAGAAGATTGGTGTGTTCATTAATGCTTACATGTTGAATATATGAATATTGGTTTAAGGTGGAGCATTAATGAATAATGAATAAATGCATATGCTTAATGAATATGTGAATATTTGTTCAAGGGGGAGCATGAATAAAAGGGAGCATGCATACATGTTTGAATGCTTGAACATCTTTTGTCATACTTGTTGCATGTTGCATGTTGCATATTGCATACATCCTCCATTATCACACTTCACACACATGTCACAATGATATCATTTGATTCATTATTGCAAATCTTAAATTAGTTTTTCATCATCAAAAGTGGGAGATTGTTGGATACAACGTGTAGTTTGATACAACGATCGATGACTCCGGGTTTGATAATAACAAACATGTGTGAACGATTTAATGTGTATGTTAAGTGTTTTTAGGAATGGTATGATGGAAATTGAATTCCACCCCAAGTGATTTTGATGATGAGCACAACAAATGAAACTTAGTGTACTAACTACACTACAACTAAGTGTGCAGATTACGCAGCCTGATACATACTCCAAAGAAGCGCAATATAAACTCACTTAGCAAAGACAAGGACGAATGTTGCTAGCTCGATGATGAAGCTCAAGCTCAAATGGAACAGAAGCTCACATCTACATCATTATCAGTTGATCAAGCTTCCGAAGACGTTTCTTAGTCTACAGTGTGTGAGTTGTGTCCTTCTTAGGGTTATGTTAAAGCCAAATGTATAGACAACGCACACACACAAATGATTTCGAAGTTAAACATTTTAAATACTTTTAAAATCATTTTCAAATTTATTGAGAGCTTTTGCTAGCCGCTTTATATTTTCATAGTGAAACTCCATTACACCCTGGAGCTAACTACATGACTTACTAGCTGTGTCTCAGAAGAAACTCATCTGGGAGTCGACTACCAAGGAGTGGAAGTCGACTACCAGCTGAGAATTATTTTCTCCTGAAACACTCTGGAA
>JAULAV010003381.1:0-25000 GCA_030789695.1 Scilla litardierei
AGCTAGATTTTTTTCAACAAATTAATGGTAGAATCACATGCAACAATTTTTTCTTTTAGTCATCAATTTCTAATGACATGCTGTAATTGTCTTGTTGCAGTTCATCAGTAGCATTTCTATACTTTTCTAATGTGGATTCATGTTTCTCTATAGTTGATTCTAGGCTTTCAATTTCACCTTGCATTTCATTAACAATATTCAAAAGTTGAACTTTGATTACCTCATCAGAAGTTGAACTTTGGTTACCTCGTCAAGCTTTCCCATCAAGCAAAGGGAGGAGTGGGCAGTCTCCTCCTCAGTTTCATCTTCACTATCCATATACCACATTATTGCTAAAGATTTTCTTTTCTTCTTTGTAGTGTTGGTCTTTGCTTGTGGGCAATTCTTCATAAAGTGTCCCTGCTTTCTGCAATTAAAACACTGAACTTCATCAGTAGCAGTCTGCTTAGAAGATTGTTTAACAGGATTAAATTTGTTAGAGCGATTAAACCTTTTTGACATTTCAGCTCTCCCTTGGTGGGTCTTGATATATCTTCTGAAATTTCAGACCATCAGTGCTTCCTCCCCATCTTCATCATCATCTTCTGTGGCTTGAAGAGCTAGTGCCTTTGAAGTTTTGATCTCATCTTTCTCTCTAGTTTCAATGCTCTGCAGCTCAAGCTCATGTAACATCAAGTCCCTATCTGGTCTTCCTCTCTCATCTTTGATTGATCTTTGGCTTCTTGAATGGCTGTGACTTTGAGACGGAAAGAGCTCGGCAACACCCTCAAGATCTTCCTTATTTGCTCCAGACTTGAGCATGGCTTTTCAAGAGATCTTGACTTATAGATGATGTCTGTGAACCTCGCAAACATCTCCTTAATGGACTCTAATGGAAGCATGCGAAAGCTTTCATATTCAGTGCTGAGCAAAGTAAGCCTGGACTCCTTCACCTATAACATTCTCGCATGAGTCACCTCCAACGTATGTCATATTTCCTACGCAGTTAAACATTTTGAGATACGATTAAATTCAGCATTATCCAAGGAGCAAATAAGTGCATTCATAGCTTTATTATTCAGAGAGAAACAGTTCTTATCAGCATCATCCCATTTATCTTCTGGTTGTAGGATTTCAGTGTCTTCAATTTTAATGGTGGGGGGTTTATATCCTTTTTCAACAATGTTCCACACATCATAATCAACAGACGCTAAATAAATTCTCATCTTAGTTTTCCAGCACGCAAAATCAGTGCCATTAAATTTAGGGGGTCTAACTGTAGACTGGCCATTAGCAAAAGCTGAATCAGAGATAGTCATGGTTATCTAGCGTAAATCGTCTAACCTGCTCTGATACCACTTGTTGGATCTAGATCAAAGCATAGCGGGGGGGCATAGGCTAATAAAAATTCTCGTGAACACACATGCAATCATAAGCAGTTATAAGAAATCACAGAGTGCACAGCAGATTTAGCCCGGTTCGGTCGTCCCAACGACCTACTCCAACCCCAAAAGTAAATACTAGAGTAATAATCTTACTGGTACAACCGAAGCTACAGCACTTACTCTACACTCACCAGGTTCCTGTACCGTAGTCCCATAATGCTACATACTAATAATCTAGTAACGCTCTCTCTTAACAAAGACTAACTCGTCAAGACCCTCTTGTCTAGCCCCAACTAGAAAAGACCACAAAAGAATGTAAAGTTTCACTTACAAATATCTATACACCAAGTACACGAATATAAAGTAATAAGAGTTTAGAAAGCTTGGTTCGTGTCGGTGTTGTAGTCTCTATCTATTAGCTCAGGTCAGATGTGATCTGATAATATGTAGTCATCATGGCCGCCTCTGGATGATACTCTGAAGTTGCGACTATGAAGGGAGATGCTTGCAACTTGCAGCCTAGGAGGAGGAACTTGAAGCTTGTGCAATGTTGAAGATGACTCCCTTGTAGCACTTGCGCAATGTGTTGGATCCTTGAGGTTTGTTGCACAATGTGTTGGATCCTTGAGGCTTATTGCGCAATATGAGGCTTGGGATTGAAACTTGCGGCCTTGGCAAGAGGATGAAGCTCCTTGATGATTTGCACAATTGGAGGAGGAGCCTCTTGAA
The DNA here is from genome assembly GCA_030789695.1 of Scilla litardierei. Taxonomy (NCBI): domain Eukaryota; kingdom Viridiplantae; phylum Streptophyta; class Magnoliopsida; order Asparagales; family Asparagaceae; genus Scilla; species Scilla litardierei. The sequence goes on from JAULAV010003381.1 coordinate 2,094, forward strand.
ACTTGTGCACTTAAGGGTGAAGCTCCTTGTATTCGGCAATGAAGAGGATGGATCCATCGGCCCAGCACAATGGATCTTTGGTGATGCAAACTTGCTATGTTGCGGCAACGGTGATAAGAAGCTCATCTTGATATGTTGCACAATGTAGATGACCTCCTTGGAAACTTACGGCTCTTGGCAATGGAAGATGACCCTTGAAGCTTGAGCAATGGAGAAGATAGATCCTTGGTCTTTTGCGGCAAATAAGGAGTAAGGAGAGGATGAGCTTCCTTGGGATGTTGCAGCTATGAAGGATAGAGGAGCTCTTGGCTTGCACAATGAAGGAGATGTTGAGGATGTTATGTTGTCCAAGAGGCTTTTTGGCAAGGGAATTTGTTTGGCCGAAATTTTCTTTTGGTTGCCTCTCTCTTTTCTCTCCTCTGGATGTGGGTTTATATAGGTGAAGAGGCGATCAATTAGAATTGAATAGAATCCCATAAAATTAGGAGATATGATAGAATCCTAGCTAGTATAGGATTTGAAGCAATTATATGGAAGATCTCTTCTAATCACAATAGGATATGGAGTTTTAATTTGGATTGCAATAGGATTTGAAGTTGAATGACAATGTGATTTGAACTGGATCTCATTTAATCACAAATTGATTTGCATGAGATTTGGTTCAATGACTTTGGAATGAATGAGATCTCTCCATATCTTTCCATCTTTGACCAAGTACATTTCTCCATCACATTGATTAAGTCTTCTTTGCATATGAATTGGAATTTTTCCATCACTTTGACTAAGTCCCCTGTGAGTATTTACAAGCCTACCACTTCTGAAAATAATTAGCACTTACATCAAATCGTTCACACACGTTTGTTATCATCAAACACGAAGTCATCAATCGTTGTATCCAACACCACGTTGTATCCAACAAGTAAAGCTAAATCATATCGTAGTTTATCACAAAATATACTAAGTTCATAGAAACAAATCCAATGTCCACAACTCATTTTCTAAGCAGTATAAATATGTCATGATCAAACTGTTTCAAGCATGCATGGTATTTTGTTAAGCTTCATGGAATGAGTTAGTAAATTCAATTAAGGTAAGGCGATCACCACACTATGTTCTTTTCATGATTCCTAGAACCCATCAACTCTGCCATGTCCTTATGCTATATAGAAATTTGGTGTAAAGATATGTGATAATGCTATTTTTGGGCTTTTCGACTTTTTGTCTTGCAAACTTGCGAAAACACAATGGAGTGCAAGGAGCGGTCTATGAATCCCAGATCAAATGATCATAGGGCATCGTGTTGGGAAGAACCCCAAAGGACCTTTATTTAGGATTTTTACTTTTCTAGTTTTGTGGTTTTTTTTTGGATTTTTGCAAACTTGCGTGAACACATTGGGATGCAAAGCACGATCAAAGATCATTATTCGGCTATATACAAAAGAAAAAAGAAAAATAGTAAACATCAAAATAAAATAGTTTCTAGACCTGACTCGGTATCAGGAATACTAATTATCACTACTTTGGTTATCGTGGGGTTATCATATCTCTTTTGAATTACTAAACATCCATGAAAATGCATCGCGATCAAACAAGTCTTTCAAATTTTCATTCAATCTTCAAATTAAATCATGCAAAGTCAATTTTTCAAATGTTTCGAGAATATAGTTGTGGAACTATGGATTCTCCTATGAAAAAGCATATTAACAATGATATACTAATCAAGGAATTAAGCTTTAGCCAAAACGATATCAGAGTTCATAGAAAAATTAAATCCATAATATTCCATGATAAAATCAAGCATTTAGATAGAAATGTAGAAGTGAATATGGTTCATCGGAAAATTTTAATGTGTGTTTCACGACAAAGTAAAGTGTGTGCAAGGCTACTCGGTCGAGCGGCTTGGTCTGCTCGGGCGAGCTAAGGGGTCGCATGGCTTCAAAAATTGTTTGCTAGAAAAATTTGGCTATTACCTTCCCGTCATTTGTTGGGGTGGCTATGGCTTCCACCCACTTTGAGACGTAATCAACTGCCACCAAAATATATTTGTTACTATGGCTCGATTGGAAGGGGCCCATACAATCAATTCCCTAGCAGTCAAATAACTCGATCTCCAGGATGCTATTCAAAGGCATCTTATTCTTCCTCACAATGTTGTCAACTCGATCTCCAGGATGCTATTCAAAGGCATCTTATTCTTCCTTACAATGTTGTCCGTTCTTTGACACCTGTCACAAGCTTTAATGAAGTCGTTTGTTTCCTTGAAGATGGTGGGCCAGTAAAAACCGCACTTGAGAATCTTTACTGTAGTCTTAGTGAGTGCCGCATGCATGCCACAAGGTTGGTCATGGCAATGTGAGATGATGATCTAATTTCCTCCTTCGGAATGCAACGTCTGATAATTCCATCAGCGCATGTTTTAAATAAATATGGGTCATCCCAAAAGTAGTGTGTGGCATCATGGAGGAATTTCCTCCTTTGATAGGTCACTATTCCATGAGGCAATATACTGCTTACCAGGTAATTCACTATATCGGCATGCCAAGGTGGTTTAGAAGGAGTTGCCATGAATACTTGTTCTCCAGTGAATGAGTTGTCAATTGGTAAGTCATCATCTCTATGTTTATGGATCAACCGTGATAAATGATCTACCACTATATTTTCTGCCCACTTATTGTCCTTGATCTCTATATTAAAATCCTGAAGGAGGAGAATCCATTGTATCAGTAGTGGCTTTGCATCCTTCTTACTCAGCAGATACTTCAAGGCCGCATGATCTGTGTGGATGACGACTTTAGATCCCAAGAGATAAGATCAGAATTTCACGATGAAATACACCCCTGCTAATAATTCTTTCTCCTTCGTGGTGTAATTCTTTTGCGCCTCGTCCATTGTCTTGCTAGCATAGTATATAGCATAAAGATTCCCCTCTTTTCTTTGGCCAAGTACAACCCCAACTACTTGATCACTAGAGTCACACATCAGCTTAAATGATATATTCCAATCTGGAGGTTGAATGATAGGAGTTGAAATGAGAGCCTGTTTTAACCTGTTAAAAGCTTGCAAACAGGCATCAGAAAACACAAAAAGGGGTATCCTTCACAAGAAGTTCAATGATGGGTCGTACAATACTAGCAAAGTCCTTGATAAAGCGACGATAAAACCCCGTATGGCCAAGGAAACCACGGATGTCCTTGAGATTGGTTGGAGGCGGTAGATATTTGATGACTTCAACTTTGACTTTATCAACCTCAATCCCATTAGAAGATACAATATGGCCAAGAAGTACTCCCTCTGTCAACATGAAATGGAACTTTTCCCAATTTAATGTCAAGTTATTGTAATGGCATCACTCTAGGACTTTGGTCAAGTTCACTAGGCAAGAGTCAAAGTATGTGCCATAAATGGACAAGTCATACATGAAAACTTCTATTATATTTTCAATGAAGTCCATGAAAATAGACGTCATGCACATTTGAAATGTTGCAGGTGCATTACATAATCCAAATGGCATTCGTCGGTATGCGAAGGTGCCATAAGGACAAGTAAACATTGTTTTTTCTTGATCTTCACGATGCAATAGGATTTGGAAGAATCCGAAATACCCGTTTAGGTAACCAAAATATTTGTGCTTAGCAAGTTGCTCAAGCATCTAATCAATGAATGGGAGGGGGAAGTGAACTTTTCTTGTGGCCTTGTTTAGTTTCCTATAGTCAATGCACATCCGCCAACTAGTGACAGTCCTAGTGGATATCAACTTGTTCTTATCGTTCCTCACAACGGTCATGCCCCCCTTTCTTGGGGATGACCGGAACAGGACCAACACATTTACTGTCGAAAATGAGATAGATGATGTCGGCTTTAGGAAACTTTAGGACCTCCTTTTTTACTACCTCTTTCATGTTAGGGTTTAACCTCCTTTGAGGCTCAATAGAAGTAGATTCATTATCCTTGAGGTAGATCCTATGGGTGCATAGAGTTTCACTAATGCCTTTCAGATTGGCAATGCTATACCCTATCACCTTCTTGTGTGCTCTAAGGGGTTTCAGAAGACTCTCTAATTACGGTTCAGTGAGTGAGGCACTAACAATAACTGGGTATGTGGAGCTGTCCCCCAAGAAAGCATATTTCAAGTTTGCAGGAAGGTGTTTTAGTTCTACTTATGGGGGCACTATACCCCCGTCATTCTTTTCCTGTGATAAAGATGCCTCTTCGTTCGTTGGTTCATCTGCAGTAAATTCCTCCTCGTAGATTCATAGGATGAGCTTGGTGATGATGGTGCATCATAGAAAATGTCTGCGGAGTCCACTTCCATGGGGTTAGATTCCATAGTGCACCCGTCAACATGATAAGGATTTTCATTTATGCACGAATCATCGGGTGTAGAGTCAAAAGATCTTCCCTGAATGATATCGCTATGAATTTGTCCAGGCTCTGCGCTCTCTTCATAGATGGGGTCTTCACATGTCTCGGCCTGGAGGATAGTATCACCATAGAAGTGTAGAGCATCTCCATCGTACCTAACATAGAATCCATCAAAAATGGGGACACCATCCAAGAATTCTGCATCCTTGAAGTGACTTGCAATGAAGATTGGGAGCCCTTGCACAATAGGTTTCTCTGCAGGAAATCAAATTAAACCGGTGGTCCAAACATTTGTCACAACGTTCTTCAGAATATTCAAGAATTGGGAATCACTTGGTAGTTTGTATGCCCCAGCTTGTCGAGTTTCAATAGCACAAAGGTACATAACATCTCCCTCAAGACCAGTGTGGATGTCGTCCTCAATAATACCTGCATCAGAAACATTATACACAATATAATCCAAAACCATGTGTTGGAACTCATCACCTGCTATGTAGGTTCCTGAACCGATGAATCGGACTGCATTTAGTAGATCTCTTACCACGTCTTTGATCGTGGCTCCATACATATACGGATCTTGAAAACTATATGCTTGCAATGGAGGAGAGCCACACCCGTCTGAGCTGATATCAGAATCACTAGACCAACACACTTGCATCTCCATAATACCTGTTTATTTCAAGAGAAAATCGACTGGAGGAAGGTGTTAGTACAAGATAAGATAGAAATATGGTGGGATAAGAAATGGTCAGAAAAACTAACAAGTCTCCAATTAAGAAAAATAACCCAAGAAAAACCTTTGCCTCCATGGCAACAATGCCAAAAGCTTGTTCGTGTCTGCAAGTGCACGGTACCAAGGCTTGGTAATATAGAAAGATGTCGGTCCCACAGGGAGGCGATTGGTTAATATCTTGGATTTTATTTCAGAGTTGTATGATCTCGTCCGATATAGGCGTAACCAAAAGAGTTGTCACATTTCTCTTCTCACAAATAATAACAATATAATGGAAACTAGGGCAATAGGAGTCACCACTAGGATCGTCGGATGTCAATGCTAGATTATAATTTCTAGGTAGGATTGGTTTTATAGGGATAGATTGTCTCATCTCAAATGTAGAATTCATAGCCAACTATCGTTGCACTACTCATCTAACGTATCACGTACTTAGCCCCACCATCGTGGATGGCCATGACGCGATCCGTGCATTACGATCGATAATTATTCTCAATCTCCACTCATGCCACTATCGTGGATTAGAGTCTTGATCTATGATTTAATGACTCTCATTGATGCTACTATCGTAGATCACCAATTAGTAATATAGGGCGTCAGTGGAAACTATCGAAATGCATGCCACTATCGTGGATCACGAACTCCAATTGAATTCACTAACGAACCTAATTAACTTTATATGATAATATCTAGGATGTGTGCCACTATCATGGATCACAAACCTTAAATAAGATTACTACAAACTTGGCTAGATCAATCAAAGCATATCCCTTTCTCACCAAACAAACATAAAAATCACAACTTTACATCTAAATCCTAAGATCCTAGGGCTCATCCATTAGCCCTAGAAGGAACTACTTACAATCCATAGAAAGAAAAATATAAACAATGACATCAATATAATTCAACATTGTCGCAATGATAATCTTCAAAATAACACATATGAGTAAGTAAAACGTTACCAAAACAATGGAAGTAAATAGCCATGTTCAGAGAATTAAGAACAGAAGATTCCTAAGCAAAACAATAACAAACGATCCAAGCATAGTTCCAAAACAAATAATGACGGCTTAAAAACTCTCCAAACTCAACTAAATACTAATATAAAAGACGTCTTTTAACATAAGGAAGAAAATAGTTTTATATACAAGTGGGGTTGATCCCACAAAAATCCCGCAAAAAGCCCAGCTCGGCCCAAAATTGTGTTGTCGCATCGCCCTGCTTGACTGAGTAGTGATGCTGCTCGGTCCAAGTAAGGTACCACAGCATCATCGTCACCTGGGATCGTCACCTGGGGGAATTTGTTGCTCGGACCGAGTGGATGTCCCACTCGGTCGAGCTGCAGAAGGCCCATGCTTGGCCAAAAAGTCGCTCTGCCTCGTAATTAGCTCGGCTGAGTAGCAAGGCTACTTGGTTGAGTGGCTTGGTCTGCTTGGGCAAGCTGCAGGGGGTCGCAGGGCTTCAAAAAAAATTATCGTTCTGTCGCTTAATTAACTCGACCGAGTAGCAAAGTTGCTTGTTCGAGTTATCTTCGATGCTTTCTCAGCGGCTAAGCATCGAAGATGCTTCATCTTTTGCGCCTTTGCTCGACCGAGTAGCTTAAGTGACTCGACCCGAGCGGCTGTTCTTCCCTTGGGGTTGCGTTGCTTCTTAGGCCACATTTACTCGGACCGAGTTGCGTGGCCTACTCGACTGAGTAACCTAGAAGCACTGAGGGCCTTTGGAGGTTGCATTCTTTTTCTACTTTTCTTATTCCTCTCTCTCTTTTCCTCATCAAATCTCCTTCTCTACCTCGTCAAGCACCAAGTAGACCTTACAATTAATGCTCTGGCTAGCTCGGATGTGTCCATGTCACCGATTTGCTCCAAATCGCTCCAAAGTTCATGAAAATCCACAAATCTCTACGAGAATTAAATATATCGTGAAATGCATGATAAAGTATAGAAAAGTGAACTTTGGACGATGAAAATGCTATGAAATCATGCAGTAAAAGTAAAGAAAATATGGACACATCACTACCACACACGCTGGATCCTCCGAGGAGCTGAGGTGCGATGCAACCAGAAAGAGAAGCTGGCTTATACCCTTATCCTAGCTACAAGAAGGCTCTGACCCTACTTTCAGGCCTATACTATCCTAGTCTTGACCAACAGTCAGCTCGAACAAAACTTAAAGAGACTGGATCAGTCTGGAAGAATACTGAACTGGTGGGTTAAGCTGAGCAAATTTGACATCTGCTACAAACCGAGGACGGCCATTAAATGACAAGCTTTGGCAGACTTCATTACGGAGTGCATGTCGGATAATCCATCTTCGATTGAAGAAGCACATATTAGCTCGGTAATTTCTCCTCCTACTTCTCCTATTGCACACAACCTACCCCCAATCTCTTCAGAGAAGGACGACGTCTTGGTCATCTATGTAGATAGGTCGGTAACTAAGTCGGGTGCTAGAGACGGCATAGTCAAACAAGACCCTGATGGAAACATCGTGGAGTACGCTCTTTGATTCAACTTCTCGGCAACCAATAACATAATAGAGTATGAGGCCGCCATTACTGGCATAAGTTTGTCTCGTGATTTGGGAGCCCACACTATTTGGTTGCTCAACGACTCCAGACTGATCCTCCATCAGCTGTAAGGGGAGTACAAAGCTAGGTAAGAGGTAATGAAGCTATATCTGAGTGCTGCCAAGGCCGAGCTCTCTAAATTCAAGCTTGTGGAGATCCATCACAAGCCTAGATCGAAAGGTGGGAGATGGAAAGGTGGGAGAAATCAAATCGCATGTCTATGATGATTATGAAGAAGTTCATTCCAGAAGCATTTAGGAGAACAATGTCTAAAAAGTCACTACTGTTAAGTGGTTTCTTTACGACGTTGAAAAAAGATTAGTCAAGAATGAAAAGGCTGAAATTGGTACTTTTGACAAGCCTAATTTCAATGAGGTATAAGATAAAGGGAATATTAAGGAGTACATCTTAAAGATGTGTCATCTTGAATCCAAATTGAACGTGTTGGATCTAGATCTAAGCCTAGAGAGAGGGGGTGTGTGTGAATAGGCTAATAAAAATTCTCGTGCAACCCACGAGCAATCACAGGCAGTTATAGCAGATGCAGAGTAAACAATAAGCAATCACAGAGTACACATCAGATTTACCCGGGTTCGGTCGACCCACGACCTACGTCCAGCCCCTAAAGCAGATACTAGATTAATAATGTAACATGTACAATCATAAGCTAGAGAACCACAGTCTCTACACTCACCAGGCTCTCTGTACCCTACGACACACGTGTTCAACAAAACTAATCCTATTATAAGCTTTCTATTGACTAGCCCCAGCTAGTCAAGCCCTCTTGTCTAGTACCAAACTAGCCAAGACCCCAAAAAAATATGGTAAAGTTTCCCCTACAGAGATCTATACACCAATACAAAGAAAAATAAATATGAGTTTAGAATAGCTCAGTGATGGTGTAGTCGTCTCTGTCAATCAGCTCAGGTCAGATCGTATCTGACAGGATGTAGTCGCCAACATCATGTCCTCCTCCTTGGATGATGATCTAAGCAAGCCCCTTTGATGAAGTTGTGGCCTTGTGATGGACACCCCTTGAAGAGTTGCACAATATAGGAAGTTGATAGCTTGGAGTCCCTTGCTCTTGGAGATGGAAGCTTGGTCCTTGATACTTGCGCACTGAAGTAGATGGCCTCCCCTTGAACTTACAGCCTATGGCAATGGATGGAGAGCTTGTATCTTGCAGCCTATGGAGATCTCTTGAGGATGTTGCGGCCTTGGTGAGTATGTTTGCTTGTGGCTTGCGCAATGCAGGAGGATGGTGCTTAGCTTGATACTTGCAGCCAATGAGAGATGAGTAAGTTGTGTAAGGTTGAAGACAATGGATCTCTTAGTATTGGAGATGAAGGAGAGGCTTTGCTTGAAGATGTGGAAATGGAGCTTGAGCAACAGAGTTTTGGCCTTGGTCGCTTGGAGGTTGCGCCATGGGAAGATGGTGCAATGAAGAGTTACACAATGAAGATATCACCTTGCAAACTTGTGGCCTAGGGCTTCCCTCTAGGTGTTGGCCGAATTTCATAGGTTGCCTATCTCTTTCTCTCTCTCAAAATCTCTCTTTTTGAATATGGGTTTATATAGGAGAGTATGGGATATTATAGAATCAATTAGAATCCCATAATTGATGGAGTTTTGAAGAAATCCTAACTTGAATAGGATTTGAATGCATCACCATGGATATAGAGTTTGAATATGGATGTCTATAGGATTTGAATTTGAATAGCTATAGGATTTCATTTAATCACCATTGATTTGCATGACATTCTCCATATCTCTCCATATTTGACCAAGTCTTCAATTTGCATGGCTTTAGGATTTGATTCATGCACCAACTGATTTGAATCAATTCAAATATGGATTTGAATTGATTTCCTCCTTATCTTTCCATCTTTGACTTAGTCTAATATTTGTAGCCATTATCTCCATCTTTGACTTAGTCCACTTCGCCAATGCATTTAATTCTCCATCACTTTTACTTAGTCTCTCTTTGAGTATTTGCGAGAGCGTGATTCCTTAAAATACTTAGCACACACATTAACTTGTTCACACACGGTTGTTATCATCAAACACGAAGTCATCGATCATTGTGTCTAACTACACATTGTATCCAACAATCTCCCTTTTTGATGATGACAAACTAATATATGATTTGTGATAACGATTCAAATGATATCATCGTGACGTGTGTGTGTGTGAAGTGTAATAATGGAGGATGTATACAATATGCAACAAGTGCTACAATGATGTGCAACATACATGGCATGCAACAATGATGTTTCAAACATACAAGCATGCTCCCCCTTTATTCATGCTCCCCCTTGAACAAATATTCACATACATATTCATTATGCACATGCATTCATTCATTATTCATTAATGCACACACCAAATCTTCTCAATATTTTCTCCTTAATTTGTTATCATCAAAAGTGTATAACGAAGTCAAATTTCATACCACATGTAAACTAAAGAGTATTATAAATTACAACTAGCACTTGCATGTAGACATTCATAGAATAAGCACTTCAAATTCAATGAGAATTATAACATAGACTTCAACACCTTCGTGTAAGTGTGATGATTAAATATTGAAGCACAAAAGGAGAACTTTTAAGAAATTCAACCAAAACCAATCCACATTTTCCATTAAACATGAAATCATCTAGGATTGATTTTTCCCATATCATTAAAAATGAGTTCAAGGTACCACACCCAAAAACATAGCCTATAAGGACTCTTAGATGTGGGGTGGCATTGCTTGATGAGTATAACACCAACGCTAAAGATTACCCGTAAAGCATATGTTAGATACTCATGGGTAGTGTTGTTGCCAAGGATTGTACCAATTATTCATACGGAGCTATTTTCATTCTTTTTCAATTTTTTTCACATTCAATTCTTTTGTGCTCAATTTTTATCCATGGCAAGACACATCATATCCCTTAAATTTTCAGTTATTCTTCATCCTACATTCACTTTCCAATATTTCATAAAAGATGTCTCAAAATGTACAACAATATTTAATATTTGTGGAAGTGAAAGTGTAGGTGTAGAAATCAAATTATTCTAATCATTGAACATGTCATGACTATTTAGAAAAACAAACATGTGCATGTAGCCATAACAATAATACAACAATTTTTACATGGATATGAGTATCATTCATTAATATCACGTAAATGATTCAAATGAAAGATGTACATTAAGCACCATGTTTTTTTTGCTTTTTGTCGTTTTCAATTTTTTTTATTATTCTTTTCTAAAGAACTAAACAAGCTAGAAAGCAAATAGACTAGCACACAAAATGAAAATAAAAAATAAAGCATGCAAAAACTATGAGGGTATGCATTGTGTTCAAAGAGGAAAACTCATACCTTCGCGGTTTAGTATGGCTAAGGAACCAAATAATGAGACGTTCAATCCATAGTTCCTCGCCATCTCTATCTTACCTACACGGTAGATGTTATGTGTGATCTTGAAATCCAACAAGGTTCACTCACGTTAGTCATCAAATTTTTAGGAACCCATATTTGCTTGCATTTAATGTTCTTGTTCCTATATTTGTAATAATAAGAGGTATGACCAATGCAACCACATGTAAATCACTTTGCATAAATATTTCCAACTTTTGTTATTTCAATGTGAACTTTTCTATAATTAGGCTTTTCAGCATATTTCAAACCATATCCAAGTCCATGTCTATTATTACCATAAAGTTGATTTTAAAGAATAATATCCAACGAATGTTTTCCAATAGAAAATATCTTTAATGACAATTCTAGACTAGTGACTTTGGATTTCAATAAAACATTCTCATTCACAAGTAAAGTGCATTTACTAATAAAAGCTTTCTTATTGTCCTCTTCTTTCATTTTAAAATCAATCATTTTTCTATTAAGCTCATTATTTAGTATGCACAATATATCATTATACTCTCTAATCAGATATTCACTTTCAGTTTCTTGCTTAGTCAAATTTTTCTTATACATGCTAATCTCTTTTAACAAAGAGGCACAAGAAAGACAATCAATTTCTTTAGGCACGTGAGCTTTCTCCTTTTTCAACAAATCAATTGCAGAGTTACATGCAACAAGTTTTTCTTTCAGATTTTCAATTTTCTTAGACATGTTGTACTCTTCTTGTTGCATTTCAAAGTTATCATTTTGATAAGCATCTAAGGTGGATTCTAGCTTTACAATTTTATCTTGCATTTCTTTACAAATAATTAGAAGTTCAGTTTTACTACCAGATTTTGCCTCATCATGTTTGCCCATCAAGCAGAGGGAAGGGTGGGCTTCATACTCCTTATTCTCATTTTCGTTGTCCATGTCCCACGTTAACGCTAGAGCTTTTCCCTTCTTCTTTTTTGCTGAATTATTATTGTCTTGTGGGCAATCCTTCATGCAATGTCCTCTGTTCCTGCATTTATAACACATAACTTTTTTCGTAGCAATCTGATCAGAGGAATTTCTAGTAGGATTAGAGTTATAAGAGAGACTAAACCTTGGTGCCATTTTGCTCTTCCTTGTTTGGTCTTGATGAATTTTCTGAAGTTTCTGACAATTAGCGCTTGTCCTCATTCTCATCTTCATCTTCGCTAGCTTGAAGAGCGAGCGGGTTTGGAGCCTTTTCCTTTGGTTTCTCTCGTTCTTCAATGTTCTGCAGCTCAAGCTCGTGTGACATCAATTTACCTATCAAGTCCTCCACTCTCACTTGTGATAGATCTTTAGCTTCTTGAATGGCAGCGACTTTAGGCTGGAACGAGCTTGGCAACACCCTTAAGATTTTTCTTATCTTCTTAAGACTAGAGTATGGCTTACCAAGGGGCTAGACTTGTAGACGATGTTGGTGAACCTTGGAAACATCTCTGAGATGAATTCTGATGGAAGCATACGAAAGCCCTCGTACTCTGTGCTCAGCAAGGCAAGTATAGACTTCTTCACCTGTGACGTTCCGTCATGCGTTACCTCCAGTGTATGCTATATTTCATGCGCAGTTTGACATTGTGTGATACGATTAAATTCAGATTTATCAAGAGAGCAAATAAGCGTATCATAGCTTTACCATTAAGAGAATAAAGACTCAAATCAGCATCATTCCATTTTTCTTTAGGTTTAAATATTTCAGTGTCTTCAATTTTAATCATGGGTGGTTTATAGCCATTTTCAACAATTTTCCACACTTTATAATCAACAGACACTAAATAAATTTTCATTCTAGATTTTCAATAAGCATAATCATTACCATTAAATTTAGGGGGTCATCCTATGGACTGACCTTCAGCAAAGGCACAATCAATAGAATTCATGGTCAATCTAGACTAGATCCTTTAACCTGCTCTGATACCACTTGTTGGATCTGGATCTAAGCCTAAGGGAGGGTGAATATGCTAATAAAAATTCTCATGCAACCCACAAGCAATCACAAGCAGGTATAGCAGATGTAGAGTAAACAATAAGCAATCACAGAGTACACAGATGATTTACCCTGGTTCGGTCGACCCACGACCTACGTCCAGCCCCCAAAGCAGATGCTAGATTAATTATGTAACATGTATAACCATAAGATAGCACACCACCGTCTCTACACTCACCAAGTTCTCTGTATCCCACGATAAACATGTTCAACAAAACTAATCCTAGTCTAAGATTTCTTTTGACTAGCCCCAGCTAGTCAATCCCTCTTGTCTAGTACCAAACTAGACAAGACCCTAAAACAAATATGGTAAAGGTTCCCCTACAGAGATCTATACATCAATACAAAGAAAAATAAATATGAGTTTAGAATAGCTCAGTGATGGTGTAGTCATATCTGTCAATCAGGTCAGGTCAGATTGTATCTGACATGATGTAGTCGTCAACGTCACGTCCTCCTCCTTGGATGATGTTCTAAGCAAGCCCCCTTGATGAAGTTGCAGCCTTGTGATGGACACCCCTTGAAGAGTTACAAAATATAGGAAGTTGATAGCTTGGAGTCACTTTCTCTTGGAGATGGAAGCTTAGTCCTTGATACTTGCGCAATGAAGTAGATGGCATCCCCTTGAACTTGTGGCCTATGGCAAAGGATGGAGAGCTTGTATCTTGCAGCCTATGGAGATCTCTTGAGGATGTTGCGGCCTTGGTGAGTATGTTTGCTTGTGGCTTGCGCAATGAAGGAGGATGGTGCTTATCTTGATACTTGCGGCCAAGGAGAGATGAGAAAGTTGCGCAAGGTTGAAGACAATGGAGCTCTTGGCAATGGAGATGGAGGAGAGGCTTTGCTTGAAGATGTGGCAATGGAGCTTGAGCAAAGGAGTTTTGGCCTTGGTAGCTTGGAGGTTACGCAAGGGGAAGATGGTGCAATGAAGAGTTGCACAATGAAGATATCACCTTGCAAACTTGCAGCCTACGACATCCCACTAGGTGTTGGCCGAATTTCTTTGGTTGCATCTCTCTCTCAAAATCTCTTTATTTGAATATGAGTTTATATAGGAGAGGATGTGATATGATAGAATCAATTAGACTCCCATAATTGATGGAGAAAGATAGGAATCCTAACTTGAATAGGATTTGAATGAATCACCATGGATATAGAGTTTGAATATGGATGTCTATAGGATTTGAATTTGAATTTGAATAGCTATAAGATTTCATTTAATCACCATTGATTTGCATGACATTCTCCATATCTCTCTAACTTTGACCAAGTCTTCAATTTGCATGGCTTTATGATTTGATTCATGCACCAATTGATTTGAATCAATTCAAATATGGATTTGAATTGATTTCCTTCTTATTTTTACATCTTTGACTTAGTCCAATATTTGTAGCCATTATCTCCATCTTTGACTTAGTCCACTTGGCTAATGCATGGCTAATACTTCATCACTTTTACTTAGTCTCTCTTTGAGTATTTGCGAGAGCGCCATTCCTGAAAACACTTAGCACACACATTAAATCGTTCACACACGTTTGTTATCATCAAACACGAGATCGTTGTATCCAATTACACGTTGTATCCAACAGAAAGCACTTAAGCTCGAACTCTCTGGTACTTGCTAGAGCAGTTGGTTTTGATATCTCTTCTGCATAGTTTAGTCTGTTTAAGATGAGCTGTGATTGTCAGAGAGAGACTTGGTCTCTGAATGAGCTCATCTCATAACGTGTCTAAAAAGAGCAAATGCTTAAAATAGATAAGACAAAAAATGCTCACCTGACCTCAACCTTCAAAAACAATAAAATGAAGAAGGATAAGGAAGCTGTAGATACATCACCTCAAAAGAAAGAACAAAAGACACTGAATAATTCAGAAGGTAATAATTGTCTCTTCTATAGATCTGAAGGGCATAAAGCGAAGAAATGTACCAAATATCACACATGTCATGCTAAGAAAGGTATGCTACTTAATTTGGTTTACTCTAAGGTTAAATTAACTTCAGTACCAATAGACACATGGTGTATGTATTTGGTGTAACCACTCAGATCAGTGTGTCTATGCAAGTTCCCTACATTGTCGAAAACCAAATGATGCTGAAAGATACATATATGTGTGCAATGGAAAGACTGTTCAAGTTGAAGTAATTGGAAAACGTATATTATATTTAAAAATTGGATTTTATTTGGATCTTGATGAAACATTTATTACACCGTCTTTTAGACAGAATTTGATTTCTTTTCATGCTTTAGACAAATCTGGTTATTATTGTTCAATTGGAAATGGAATTTAGTTTGTCTAATGATTCAACATTGATTTGTTTTGGTTATTTTTCAGGATATGATAATATTTATTTACTTGATACAATTGCTTCATTTAAGGAATAATGTATTTGAGTACACAAGGTACAAAGAGAAAATTAACAAGTGAGAATTCAATTGCATTATGCATGGCACAAGATATTAGGTCATATCTCCAAGCGAAAAATAGAGAGACTTATGACTGATAAAATTCTCAATCCCTTAGCTTTCATCGACTTTGATGTTTTTGTTAATTGCATAAAGGGAAAACAAAACAATAAAAGGAGATTTGAAGCAAACGTCTTAAAACTTATACAAACGAATATTTATGGTTCATTTCCTATAGTTTCTTGGAATAATTAACAATATTTTATAACATTTATAGATGATTTTTCTGATATGGTTACATATATCTCATTCATTAAATGGTATATTCACGGGATGTGTTCAAAAATTATAAGGCTGAAGTTAAAAATCAACTCAACAAAAGGATCAGTTGAACAACATCCATGACAGTTTGCTAAGTTCCTAGAGGAATGTGGTATCGTCCCATAATACACCATGTTAGGCTCACCCCTATGGATGGTGATGCTAAGAGATGAAACCAGACACTTGAGTATATGGTAAGGAGTATGATTAGTCATTATACCTTATCAGAATCACTCTGGGAAGAAGCACTTAAGATTGTAACTTATGTCCTTAATAGAGTTCCAACTAAGGCAATTACCAAACCCTATAAGAACTTTTGACATGCAAGAAGCCTAGTCAAATCACTTGTATGCATCACACCCCACTTCCTGTTTTTTTTTCTTTTTTTGGAGCAGGGGCACGAGCGAGGCTGCAGTGTGCTTAAGACAAAGAGATAGTACTTATTCTTTCATACCTCCTTAGCCTAAGCACACTAAGCTTCTGTGAGAAACCTCGCAGTTCCTTGCATGTATACTTAAAAAACACAGATATCATTAGTGTTATTACAATTTCAATCGTCTCAAAAATGAATTACAACAATAAAGGAAATGAAGAGGGGGCCTTATGGCCCATACAACATGGAGTACGTAGTTAGGATGTGGACATTACATGGAGATGAAACATAAAACTGGTCTCCTAAAATATTGCTGCCCTTAATGGATCATACTATGCTTGATCTAGGATTTACAAAACTGCCCTCAGGACCTGATAAACATTGCATTAGACAACAATACAATGTCTGTCTGTGAGGGGCTCTCATGTAAGTTCTCAAACATCAGTTTCTTTTAAACAATTATAAAAGTCCAGCAACCATAATACCATGGAAAATCAATACGTGCTAACAAACATGGATTATTAAATGAAGTGAACAGGCGTGGAGTTTCAATAGTGCTAACATGCATGAGAAATTAATAATACTGACAAGCATGGAGAATTAATAAGCAACAATATAGTCTACTAGTAGGAAATGAACTTGACATCATAATAATGAGGAAAGGAAGATATATCAAGCAACAAGATCATGTTGATTCATAATTAAGTTGAAGAACTTGTCAACATATTGTAGGATCTGAAATTATAAGGAGAAACAATAGGGAGTGAATAGTCTTTTATAATGAAAATAAGGAAATTACACCAAATTATAAAACCCATATGCAACCTTATTATGGAATAGTAAAGAGAGAACAAAATTATAGAGAATGCAAATACAAATACCAGATTTACCCTGGTTCAGATTCACCAAGTCTCCCCGACTCCCTTGAATCCTACTCCATCTACCCACCAGCCAACTTTCTAGTGATTAGTGTTCCACTAATACCCACTTGCCAAAAACCGAAAAGTGTAAAACTGATGCACCTTCTTCTTCCACTTCCTACAATCCGGGAATGGATCACTCTCACAACCTGAGAGTATGTCTCAAATAACAAAAGAGAAATAGAACAAAATGTTCAATATGAACAATTAACACAACATAAGCCTTGACTGTTAACTTAAATAATGATGCAAAAAGGTGTGTGTGATGTGCTCTAAATGATGAGAGAAGGAGCAGTTACTACTTGTCTTAAGTTGATAGCAAAGAATGTTAAAAACTTAATCTTTGAAAGTTTTGGAGATACGTTGAAACTTAGAGCTTTGAGCTTGAATGGCTTTGAATGCTCTTGAATGCTCTTTAGAAGAATAAATGACTTGCAATCACTTGAGAGTATATTCAATGGTGTCTTCAGAGTTCGCAAGTCAAGACATTAAAGCCCTATAAGCCATCAAAATCTGTCCAAAATCATAAAAAGATCCCATGCATTTAATGCTGGAAACGACTATTAATGGGCAGAAATCCTAGTCACCAGACGCCTAAAGTAGACAGACCAGACGCCTGTTATACTGTGCTGACTAGGTCATTAATGTAGTCTAACCGACATTTGGCAGACATCTGAAGAAGACTTCCCAGACGCATGGTCCACTACTTAGACGTTTAGCTTAAAGGAATCATGTGCCTGATCATACTGACAGTGAAAAACTAGGTTACTGGGATTTTTGTTCTAAAGAAATAGACGTCTGATATTCATCATCCAGAGGTCTGATCAACTATACAGACGTCTAGCAACATAACTTCAGACACCTTATAAAAGACTGACTGCAGAGATTTAGCTACTGGAAATTTTGCTTATAAATTACCAGGTGTCTGATGTATATCATCAATGTGCTTGACACATTGTGCAAACGTCTGGAAACAGAACTTCAGATGCCTGATTCAGTCAGACTGTATAGGCTAAGTTACTGGAAGATCAGCTCTAATTTTCCAGATGTTTGGAGTTCATCATCCACACATCTGGAGTTCAACATCTAGACGTCTGGATTGAGAACTTCAGGCATCTGTACTGTGTAGTGTATTGAGAATTGACTGTGCATGTTTTCCAGGCGTCTGAAGAACAATCACCAGGTGCCTGGGTAGGCAGAAAGGCCCTACTTCAAGCTTATGCAAGTTCTAACCCTGTGAGACTCAATGATAAATGATCTAAAGTGTTGTGAGTGTCATGAAGGTGATTCTATCAAGTCTATTCAAGGCTTAATATGCTAATTCAACAATGAATTAAAGAATGAGAAAGATTTACACATTAATCCTATTTACTTCCTATTGAAGTCTTTGAAGACTTCCATTGGACATGTTGAGTCCAACATTTGATTTCCTTGCGTTCATTCCTTGGATTCCTTGCTTCATTAATTGATGCCCTTACTTCAATGATCCAACTCATCGTCTTCAATTGATATGACTTTATGTATATTGATGATGCTTTAATTAACTAAAAAAATATAGGGATTAGTCACAATTAATTATGTTTGCTTATCATCAAAACCATATTTGTGGATCCAATATTCAACATTCTCCCCCTTTTGATGATAATAAACAAACATAACCATAAATAATAATTGTGCTTGAATTTAAAATACTTACTCACCCTGCATTGATGCCAAAAATTTTAGTCCAAATAATCATATGAAAAATGAATCATCAATGCAAGTTAATGATATGTGTATCACATAAATTGTGTATTATATTCATTAGAGCCATCAACATATATATGAATACTATAGACAAGAAATATATGGTGATATACATAAAGAAAGATGAAGCATGAATATGGAGTCCAGGACAATTAATTTTATTGAAACCAAATTTAGAATGAAATGGTGAATAGATTCCTATTCATATATCAATACTCGCCCCCTGAATCATACAATAGTCTTAAAACAAGATTTACATGGTTATTTCTCTATGATAAAAATTTAGAAATACCAAGAAAAAAACAATGGTTATTTCTCCCCCTTATCATAATCTAAAAAGAGTGGGAGGAAGAGAACAACAACATTTAGTGCTAAGATAAATCTAAAAACATAGGAGTGGATGAATATGAGAAATGGTCAAAAGGATACCAAGAGAAAAACAGATGCATCCAAATCAAGGTGTATCACATCCAACCATTTATCTCAACATAAAGCATCAAAATCACATAAACAGAAATAATATTATTCAACATTGAAATTGGAAGTGCAAATAGAATATTTAAGATCCATAATAGCATATTTCCAATGTTACAAAATACAAATTCATCGTTCATAGAAAACGTCAACATAGGTCACATGAAGAAAAATGACATGTGACTTTATCAAAAAGTATACCTATATGTCACATACAACAAAATGTGACAACATTCATAAGTAATAGTCATATAGAGATGTGACAACCATATACTCAAGAAGTATACCAACTATAACACCAAACACCCATATAACCTAATCAAACCAAAAAGAAACATATATCCTCACAAGCTCTTTTCTCAACCATAGTACAAAAATACATTTCTAGGACAGAGAGAGGCTTATGGTAGATTTGAACATCATCAAATAGCAGGAGGTGGTGGTGACCGAGACACACTAGGTTCTGGAGGGGGAAGATCCGTGATATCCCTAGGAGTGGGCACTACCCTGTTTAATTTCTCCTGAATGTTTGAAACCATGCCCTTCACAATCATGAGCTCGCTATGCATCTGTGAAACTGACGTGCGTTTATATTTTATATATTTACGCACGTCTTCTTCATGATTTTCCGTTGTTTTCTATTGTTTCGTATCTATTCTTTTGTGATTTTTAGTTTCTTTTCACTTTCTTTGTGTTTGTGTGCTATTTCAGACGATTGCCAGCGCATGGGACATATAAAGCAAATATCATGAGTCCCCGGAGCAATGGGAGATGCCACACGAGATCCTGAGGGCCAAACGTCAAGTTATATCATGAATCAACCCTCAACCGATCCGGTGGACAGTTCCAACCGATCGATTCGTGCACACGTATCAGACCCAACGTGGAGCAGCAATGAAGCAGATCCCAACCGATCGGTTGACTTGTCAACCGATCGGTTCACCAGTAGCAGATCTTCGCAAGCTCCAGAGCTCCATGACCTCAACTGATCGGTTGAGCGATCGGTTGAGAATTATAGCGATCTCAACCAACTGGTTCAGCGATCAGTCAGAAGCTGAAGAATGATTTCTCCGCGGCCTCAACAGATGGGTTAATGTTTCAACCGATCGGTTGGATGTTTATTTTTGTATTCTTCTGGGAATATTCCATGGCATCTTGCCAGATTGTATATATAGCCCTAGGTTTTCCCAGAAACGAGGATCCCCAGTTTTTAACAGTTTTAACAGTTTTTAGGGATTTTTGGCTGTTGCTAATTAAATTTGTTTTGTAAGTTCTCCGATCGCTTTGATACTTTAATACTATTGTTTGCTTCTCTAATCTATTGCTTGATTATCTTTTTAATGGCTGAAATTTGTGTTATTAAATCTATAGCAATGATTAGTGATTAGTTTCCTAATCTGGGACATTGGTGGAAGCCCCTGCGTGGGTTCTCCCTAGAACGACCATAGGATTAGGGTTTCGATAGGATCTAGGGATTTAGATGGTTACGCGTGGTGTTTTATTGTCATTGGCAGGATAAAGACCGCCTTTGACCGTCGGGCCAAGGGGAAATGAAACTGGCATTTGATCCTCTAGCCACAGCTCACACCCCTAGCGTAGACATTGATTCCTAGCGCGTGAGAATGGCAGGATGAAATTTCGGGAGCAATCGTTGCGAGCTTAGTGTTCTCGGAGTCGATCGGTGTTGGACATGTGAATGACCACCGTCCAAATCTGGGTAGACCTAGCGTATCATCCTGGGCATCGACCGGAATATCGGGCCCATGTGATGCTAGGTATCACTCTTAGAGGCAACGTCTCACCACTAAACCCTAGAATCCGATTGTATTCCTATCCGTCGGTCGTAATAGAGAGAATCCATGATAGTGTGAAAACCAAAGTCCTGGATTACTTTTTATATCTTACATCTTTCCGTAGTTTCATATCGTGACAACCACTTAGCGATAGGGCTAGCTCACCCACCAGGTAATTCAGTTCCTGTTTGATAACATGCACACCACACGCCTCCCAGTGTTCGACCTCCAAGCCATACTACAACACCGTACGCTTGCGGTTACAAATTTTAATCCGGGTATCCCCGATCCGACTTTACACATTGCACAAATCTAGCAGACGTCAAGCTTTATGGCGCCATTGCCGTGGATGCAACGTGCTTGTTTTAGTTAGGACCCTGTTAACCCCCGAGACTAGTTCATATCCCTACCCCGTGATAATTTTCACATTCTACACCCTTTTTAATTTTTCTTAGACATATTGTACATATTCATTTAAGAGGGTTGGTGGACCAACCTGCGCTATTAACGTACTCTCTATTGTTGCAGTCCCCTTCTCTCCTTTTCTTACAGGTTCTCCACTCTACAGCAAGAATGTCGTGTGCCTTTTACGATGATGTCTAGGGACATTCACCTGATACCAGCAGTTGGGTCCAAAGTCTAGCATGATCTCTAATCACCTCGGGCATCCTATCTTTCCTGACAGCCGCAGTGGAAAATCAAAAGAGGAATCATGATATTCAGCAGCAGCCCGACACGATATTCTTTTTCCCCTCTGATGATGCAATGCTTATTGACATACCCAGCACAGACTTCAGTGAGGGGGATCTACACACCAATGGGGGAATTTGTCTGGAGGATCATCAGGTAGGGTTTGTCGAGTGCAATGATCAGGAATCTGTCTTTTCCTTGGAGACCTCTACAGAGCACCCTGGAGCTTGGGACCATAATGAAACTGAAGGTAGTGATGGAGAGCTATCTACTATTGAGACCTGTTTTCATGTTGAAGCCTTTTTGCCGAATAATTATCATACACTTGAGAGGGAACCAGAGTCTTCCTCCATGGTCCTCTCACCACCTTGTAAGGCTTTGCCCCACGAACCCATGGTTGAAAGTGAAGTTCTGGATGTTGACATCCCAGAGATCCAGGAAAAGGCACTTTCATTGGAAGATGCACAGCTTGAGAAGTACGTATCGGGGCCGCACGAAGTCGAGATGAAGGAATTACCTCCGGGATTGAAGTATGAAAATTTTGGGGAGGATTCAATGCAACCGGTCATCGTGAACTCCTCGCTACCCGCAGACCAAATGACCAAACTACTTGATGTTCTAAAAATATTTAAGAATGTTTTCGGGTATGCAATTGAAGACTTGAAGGGAGTAAGCTTGGGGCTTTGCTCGAATAGGATATTACTTGAAGATGAGAAAGCCACTTCCATCAAGCCATAATGAAGATTAAACACCGTTATGATGGAAGTAGTTAAGAAGGAGATTGTTAGACTTCTCCGAGCCGGGATTATCTACCCTTTTTCAGACAGTCGTTGGGTTAGCCCGATTCATGTTGTGCCTAAGAAGGGAGGGATGACAGTCATTCGTAACGAGAAAAACGAGCTTATACCTACAAGGAAAGTCACCGGATATCGGATGTGCATCGATTACCAGAAATTAAACAAGGCCACAAGGAAAGATCATTATCCCCTCCCTTTTATTGATCAGATGCTCGAAAGACTGGCAAAGCACAACTATTTTTGCTTCGTGGATGGATACTCTGGCTTCCTGCAAATCCCCATCCATAATGATGACCAAGAAAAGACCACTTT